>VZTL01065926.1:14669-28245 GCA_013400535.1 Scopus umbretta | reverse complement strand
TTTTTTAGTTACTTATCATGCTGATTGTGTTTTTCATTCTGCTTTGTTTTGCTTTTCACAGCAAAGGGAAAAGAATCTATCAATTCTTCTGTCCCCAGTAGGTTACAATCCAGAAAGAGTCAGAAACGAACCTTCAATTTTAAAGCAATGGCAAACCCAGGAAAGTCAGAGCTTTTTCATTCCCAGGTTTTTGTCTTCACTTTCAAAAACAGACAGACAAATAATACCAGCATTAGAGATATATATTACATGGACACTAACTAATAGTAGAACTAGTATATAATTAGTGTTTAACTTCAGTAAAAAACTAATATTTAATTAGTGTTTATACTTCAGTAAAAAAACTTTTTATACGTAGAGTAGAAAAATACAAGATGTAGCAAAACTTTGACTACACTCTCCAGAAAAAAGTGCAGCCTCACAGTTACTCTTGCAGAAAACGTAGAATCAAATCCTCTCAAGATGTAGGAGAGAAGTGGAGCCTGTTTTCTTCACTCAATTACTATACAAATAAATCTACTAAAATAAAAAATAGCTATCAGGGATATGAGGTAGTATACCCACTCCAGAATCTTGTGAATCTAATACTACTTTTCTTAAAAGAATTTGTGCAAACTGTTTCATGTTGCAACAAATAGGAAAAGGCTAATTTTATTCACTTCAGGAATAAAAAGATTATATTTTTCATTTTAATCTAACCTATTGTTTTTGTCCTTCTTGTCTACCTCTCAAATTAATTAAAAAAAAAAAAAAAAACTAAAAGACTATTCAACCTAGCTTTGTCTGGTGCAGTTGATAAGAGGAGAAAAATGTGAGGTATTCTAGGCTACTACGCAAGCACTTACTCTGCAAGAGGACTACTACAGGTTTATCACTCAAATATAACAATAAAATGCAGTTGTGAAGAGAACTTTATTATAAGTTTTGGCAGAGAAACTTCCCCAGAAAGTGAATTAGGTAATGAAACTCAGTTACTAATGATGTGTACATACCAATCTATACAAATGGATGTATATACAGATACATATAGAAGGATGTAAAATGTATACCTCTATATATTTAATTATATTTGAAGACATTTTTAGAAAAATAATATTTATGTTAGTTTTACTACTATTGCTACCAAATGATGCACCTCATCTGGATTTACTAGACTTTAAATAGATACTCTCCAGTACAGTATTCCTACACCATTTTTTTTATCTTTTCATTTTCTAATTTCCATCCCTTTCAGGTGGAAATCGTTTCAGTAAAACAGATAATTGCTTCTGCTTAGCAATGTCAAACAGTTTGCCTCAGGTTATGGCAGTCTCTAAAATTAAGATGGAAAAAAAAGTTCTCTCTCATTATCTTTCTCCCTTTCAAGCATCCTTTCATCTCATCCTCTTCAATGGTGTCCAAAGTCATATTTTCCCCATTGTTTATTCTTTTCTACTGTTTTCTTGCATTAGTTACACTTTTACTTCTTGTCTTCCCCTTCAGCCTCAGTTTTGAATGCCAAAATTTTACAGTGGCTGAAGAGGAAAGCTAGAATATGTTGCAATCCAACTGCTAAGTCCACAGCATTTTTCAATACCAGTCAAGAATCTTTTTGTCTTTCTATTGTCTCTTCACAAAAAGCCACTACGGTAAAAATTCTTCTGTGTGTCAAAATGAAAAAACAATGGACTGTTTTGAGACTACTATATACTGTATTCTTGAAATCTCAGAGAGTCTTGAGATAAAGCTATCACTCATTTCCATATCCATATTTTCCATAGTCTTGCCTTAACTTTCTTCTCTTGGCAATGAAGTGCCAGAACTGTGTCCTGCTTATTAAAGAGACAAAGCATGGACTGACAAATTGGAGAGAAAGACAAGTTACAGTGGCTCCTGCTGCTGGACTATCAAATTTTGAAAGCATCAGTGAAGCAACCAGTCCTTATGAGTCTTCCTTCATTGTTACCACACAAGTATGCTTGTATGTTGGAAGGACTGAAGAACAGTTTTCAGCTTTCTGTTCAAGTAGAGCTCTCTTCTAGATGGATGTGTAAATTTTAGGTCCCCTTCAGCTGGATAGAACTGCATGACTGGGAACTGTTGCTGAATATGCATGATTTTTTTTTCAGTTTGATCTAAAAACTAGATTTTAAACCCCAAACACAAACTATGTATGAGCAGATCCACAAACAGATGCTCATATTTGTACTGTAGTAATATTTAATACAAACAGTTAAATAAAAGTTATCCAATACTACCCTTTAACAGCTTACCTAAATACATGCTTTCCCTCTCCTCCTCCTTTTTCCCAGATAAGCACTATTGTTCTTTATTTTGATACCACTTGTGAAGATGGAGTTTTTTGTTCAGTAAGAATGCCCTTATGCAAGCATAATTCTAAATGTCTTCTTGCAAAAGCTGAAGAGAGGCCAAGCCTCCTAGAATGAGCTCATAAGACTTTTTTCATTTCTATGTTTCACAAATCCACATACGTTCTGTTTATAGCAGTTCAGTAAACCCAAAATATTATTTGTGTAAAAGTATTACCACTAGAATAAATCACAAATTACAACTTCTTTAACTATTTGATTACTTGAAATAGGCATTAATGAAACATTATTATATCACAGTTTTATATTTTAATTTTGCACTCTCCTGGCACATTTACACAGCAGAACTCAGCTCATACAACTGTCATTCAATATCATTTAAACATATTATCCAGCTCTTAAAAAAAAAAAAAAATAGCTGAAATAGTTGGATGAGCATCATAGCACTTGCTTATTACATTCTTCAAAGGGATTTCTTTAAGTAAGAGAAACAATATCCAAGAGATTTCATTTTTTTTGCAATTAATAAAGTCATAAATACAGATAAATATAACTGACAAAGGCATTAGACTTGGTATTATAATTGTATTTGTAGATTACCAGTCAGATTTAACTGATGTATCAGCAATGACACTGATGATATCTACCTAATGTTAAGCTTAGTTAATAATTACTCAAGTACTCCAGTACAACTGAGAAGTAAATTGATTTTAAAACACAATGACAGTGCAGTAAAACTCTCAACCTACCATATACATGTATTTTCATTTTAATTTTCTTTAGTATGTTTTTTTCTTGGTGATTTGACTTACAATATTTGAAAAATATGCATCATTATTCAGCAGTTTACATAGATGTCATTTTGTTAAGTTTATTATTTAAACTAAACAGAGGTAATGAGGCAATGAAACATTTATGTTTCAGTATGCTTTCTGATTAGCCAAAACCGTTCGATGACTCATTTCAAAGCAATTTTTTCAAAGTACTGGAAACAATTACATTATATTGTAAATTATTAACCTGTAGTTGTTTTCCTAAAAATAAAAATTTATTACATATTTGTTTATATAGTAAATATTTAGTCTATATTTACAGGCATGCATACACTGTTTATACTTAGTGTATATTTAGGCACTATATTTACATAGTCTGAACAGTCCATAATTATATAGGTGTATAAAGCATATACTTAGAACTGGTGAGTAACTTACAACCACTGACTCATCAAATAAATGTAGACTCTTTTCTAGTGATTTACATAGCATCATCTAGGAACATAGAGGATCATATAGGACCAACATCAGAGGGACATACAGAAGTGAATTTCAGATGCAGTAATCTCCAGTCTCAGTTACTGTGTTTGGCATCATGGAAGCTCTAAATTGTTGAATGAAAAAGACTGGTTTGGTTCTTCCATTTTGGGGTATAAGAATATTCAAAACAGACAAAATTGTTTCTATAGAACACGTTGCTGATTTTTTTTTTTTTTTTAAGATACAGCACATGGCCCAATTTTATTGACCTGTCATGGAAAGGTAGATGTTAGATATTTTCACTTTTGTCAAAACTTTTCAGAGGTCTGATCAACCAGATAGGCAAGACAGTTTTTAAAAAACTTGTGGGATCTAACATAAGAGGGATTATAGGACAGCTGAGAACAGCAGAGGAAGCGAAGGAAAGGGAGCAAATGTTGAGCTGGTACATGCATAGGAAGCTCTTCTATCTAATGTAAGTGAGTACCTCTTGTTTGCAACTCTATTGTGTTGCAAAGAGAAGGAGATCAAATTCAGCAATAGTTTTAAGCCCTGTCATCATCTAAGGAGGCAAGGTTAATAGGATCAGAAGATATTTCCTGGACTTATAAACTCCTCCTTACTACCAAAGTCTGGCTATGTGAGAAGTCTGTTACAGTCACGGGTTATTACTTAAATTCTCTCATAAAATCTGTCTTTACTCTCCTTTCCCCACTGAGATGGTATCGCATTCTGCATTCTTGAACCTCAGCTGTTCTACATGAACACAGATCGGCATCTACATGAGGAAAATCACCAAGATTGGAATTGCAACAGTGAGAACTAACAACAGAAAGTACATAGGAATGAACTTTAGCTATTCTTTTAAGAATTCAGGGGACAGAGGGTGAGTATTCCCTAATTCAAGCCAAAGCAATAACGAAACAAATTAGCAAGCACAGTAGCCAGGGGAATGATAAATACATCCAGTAAGTCAGATACAGTGCATATGGGGCTGATAATTTAACACCATGAAAGGGGATTAGAAATCTGCAGCGGTGCAGCGAAACACTAAGTTCTGAAGAGATTTAGTGCAAGCAACACAAGGTAGCTTTAACAGTTGACAAAAGATAACGAAGAAAAGGCACAAATAGTGTCACAGATGTCATAATACTAAAAGACATAAGGCCATACAGAATCTAAACAAGGAGACATTGCATCACTCTTAGCATTGGCTTAATCTCTAACCCTTTCAAGCAGTACTTTGGCTGGCAGATAGGAAAAAAATTTCATTAAGGACAGGCTATCTCAAAAAAAGAAAAAGCTTTAAAGTAAGCTTTGACAATTTGAAAAATCAATTCATGTGCCTAGATTCATACTTTAAAGAAATATAAATCCCTAACCTAATCTATTACAAAGTAGGATAAGAAATAAATCAAGTGTTTTTGATAGTCTCCTGAACTACTTTAATGCTGATCTCTGTTGCAGAGTTGGATTATTATCAAAATGTGAATCTCACACAGATTAATATTTTATACTTCCAGGAGCAGCATCTCAGGCTAGGACTGAGACAAATGGCCTAGAAATAAAATCATAAGATGTCCTAAAAAGTATTCACTATCGCTAACCTGGTTTCATTAACTACTTCTGCCCTTTTACAGCTCTGAAAGAGTGCAGTTTTCCATTCTATCATGGGAAAAAAGAAAAAAAAAAAAGGAAACAACAATTAAGACTAACTTGATAAATCAAGTAATGGCAGCAACCACACACAGTACTGACATTTATCACAGACAATAATGATTTGATAAATATTTACCAAATAACATTTCAGGAAAAGTTTGTTGATGAAAGGGCACATACATATATTTTCCATCAAGAGTTCCCATAATATTGAGTGAATTTTCTTAAATGTTTCAAATTATAATTTTCTAAATTCCAAAATGTTCTCTAACCTACCTAATCTTCATCAAGGAAAACAAACAAACAAGAAAACCAACGTCCCAGACTTTAACACATTGGCAATAAAGCTTTGTAAGAACAAAGTTATTTAAATGGCATTATCTGCTATTTGTCTTTTTCTGTACTGCCAGTTTTTCCCCACTGAGTGCTAATAAGTGCTTGCTGTTGAAGAGGTTTACATTTAACATCTGTCACTTGTATCCAGAAGTAGCACCTACAGGGAACTGTCAAATAGATTGTTATTCTCCTCTATAGCACCAGCAAATCTGTCTCACATCATTTACATACAGATAGTTATAGGCATTCATCATTTCATTATACTGACTGCCTCACAGTTCTAATGTATAATGTCTCTTTAATGAGCCTCAAAAAATGCAATATTCCTTGATTTATGGCTGCTTAACTGAAAAATTATACAGATTGACAAAAACTCATCATAAGGCATTTTTTGTATTCCTACTACCTTGCACTTTAAATTTAACAAGGACTCTTGAGTTAATCTCATGATTTGTTTCTTTGACAAAAGAAATTATCAAATTTTAACACACTAGACTTTACAGTGACTGCTGTTTTAATAAGTATACTTTCACTTCAATGAGAAAGCAGTACAGAATTTGACAAATTAAAACTGATCAGTTTTTGTCAAAGAAATAAATTTATTGGACAATCTGTTTCAATATTATTATACGTCAATTACTGTATACTTCTTAACTTTTCACGTGGAATACTGCTGTACCAGTCATGCACAAATGACTCATAAATGAGCCATTTTACATGTTCAAGTAAATTGAACTATGCTTTATTGTACGAACTTCAATTATTTCATACACAAATGGTTACCACTGAAAAACAGCTCTGCCATTAAAAGCATGCTGAAGTATTATAAACATACCTGAAACACCAAACAGAAAGCTGAGAACAAGAGGCAAACACTTCATTCCCTTGACTGCACTCAGGCATTATATGGAGTTCAGTTCCTCCAGCTACATCTCCATGTGTTTATAAATAATACCAGTGTTCCACTGGGGACATTGGGTTTTGACTATCCAAGCTGTAAAGGTTTGCAAACAGCACTCATGGTAGCCATTGGAAGCAAGAATTCTCATGAAGCGTGAGAAAACATATGATACTTTGTTTCTGACAAATTTACAACTTGAAGTGGAACACTTGTAGTATGGAAGAATGTGTTACGCTCCGTCCGAAGTTTCTCCCGTAACAGAGCTAACTGTAATTTTTTACTCCCCTCTCCAATATAGTTTGAACTTACACTATAGACAGTCAGTACACAACTCCCTCTCCTCCACTCAGCCATTTATTTCCATATACGTTTTAGAAACATAGTATCAAGACCTTTCCCTTTCCTTTAAAATGCCACCCCCTCCAGAAGGCTCAAACGTAATGAGCGCAAATAGAAACAAATGAGCACTAACACCACCTCACACTGCCTGATCTCATAAGCATCACTTCCTATTTCCAAATCATGAAGCCAGGCTAAAGAGACTACCCGTTCAATGCAGTAGAAATGTACAGAGATTTAAGCAACAGATGGCAAGCTACAATCCCTAGATCCCTGCAAAAAGTCAACTTTAAGCCAACAATCACACAACACAACTTACAATACTACTGCATATTTAAAAGCTTTTTCAGTAGATGCAGATACGATATGACAGAAAATAAAGTGCAGAAATTACACTGATATGTTTGACCCTGACAGTGTTAAATGCTCAATACAATAAAAATTCTCATTTCATAATTTTGCAGCCGTATATTAGTTCCTCTGCACTGAATATTCCGGTTAACATTAATGTCTGAATTCCAATGATTTCAAGGAGTCAAACTTCTAAAGACTATAGGTATATTATCCCCTAATCAACACACTGCATTTTTATCATCTAGGAGAATTTGCATGTCTACACATTTCCACCATATAAAATGACAGCCTATCAAATAAGCCAGTACAACATTCTCTTTTTTTTTTCCAGTTAATAAATCACAAAACCTCCATGGTGTTATTTTGTATGTGAAATTTATAACTCTGAAGTTAACTAGTATGTCAACCCAAATACTTGTTACAAGTAACTGAAGACCCAAATTTATACACCTGGATAGTTTGTGAATTCAAAATATCTCAAAATATCCATTCATTCCCGTAACAGGAAGGAGGTTTATATCTTCAGCTTGTAGTAGTGTGACAGAATTCAATTTAAAAAAAATATTCAATATTTACTAATCACAAGAGATTCTTAGACTGTCATTCTGACCATCTCAGAATTATCCTTCCGTGTCCCTTGATATTAACTGTGAGGCACATAACCAGAAGTAACCATGGACAGCGAGTGTATGCTATGTCTGTTAGTGTTGGTGTTGTAAAGCTATGCGATCTAATGATACTAATTTAAAAGCCAGAAGAGATTATGATTGGTTGTTAGCCTTAGTGACATAGAGAGAAGGTGGTAAGAACAAAGTAAATACAGCTACCCCTATATCCCCTTCATGTTGCAACTCTATTTCTTGCTTTTCCTGCCTTTTAATTTCATGGTTATACCTCCCATAGTGTACAGAGTTACCACTTCTGAAAACTGGCTAATAGTGTCTGTAACTCATGATTTTACTTTTTCAATCTGAATTTCAGAAAACACATGGGGGAACATCTGTCAGAAGATGCTTTAAGCCTTTGCATTGTTCTTTCTTACGTGCGCACATAAATACATGGCAGTGTTTCTCTGGTAGAATACTAAATTAGTCATTTTTCTTGTAGAGTACTGAATTACCCAGCAACACAACAAAATTTTATACAATGTGTTTCACACTGATTGAGCCTACTTACAGGAAGGTGGTGCTGTAAGTGGATTCAATACTTCGATCAGTGTAGCCTGCACATCGGAAGAAAATCCAGAGTGTGTTCTGTTCCTGTGATTAATTTTCTGTCTTTCTGTAGATACACCTAGGAAATAAACAGTAGAGAGTAAGTACAAATAAATATAGAAAATAATATAAACCAAATTATTAGAAAGAAAAAAGACTACGTTGAGCAACAATTTACTACGAAGTCTGTACCGTTATTCATCAATATGCAATTATCACATTATAGAAGACAAAAGTTTAAATTCTGTCTTTGTTTAATCCTGTAGTACCCAAGTGATTCCAGAGTTCTTCAATCTCAAGGCTGGCAAATAGAATCAAACAGCTGTTATCGTTACACCTAAACAGCCATCTGGTGGCCTAAGAGGAGAAACATAATGACCACAGAGGGAACTGGTCCAGCCTTCCGAAACCGCACCTCCAGGGTTCCATTCAGCATGTAGAACAACTGTAGTATATAGAATACATGAAATAAATAGTCATGTTTATTTTAACAGTAGAGTTAATGTATAATTTTTACTTGGTCTCTCAGTAGAAACAGAAGCAGCAGCTTCTATGCCTTCCCCTAGTTCCTACTTACATACTTGGAAGAATTCTACAGAAAGTGACTTAAGTGGTAGGAATAAGGCATAAAGAGAGCCTGTTTACATGTCTTGGCATTTCTTATAGGAAGCAGGGTTCAGCTGTACCTTGCTTCACATCTAAACCAGTGCTGACAAATGCCAGTTCAATCTCTTTTTTAAATAGCTGAAGTCAAAGCTGGACTATCCTCCAGACAAAAAAATCTACTCCAGGGAGTTAACCATTCTTAGTTTTCAAAGACCTTTTTCTTATCTCTTGCATCTAGGCTTTGCTGCAAATTAAACCCCACTACTTCTTGTCCTATTTAAACTGGAGATAGCAACCAGTTTATGCTGATCTCCTTTTGCAGCAATTTTACATATATCTATCCTCATTCTTCTCATTTCCTAGGTTAAATAAACCCAGTTCTAAGTCTTCTTTCGATGCCTTTAATAATTACATGAACTATCAGTAACTAGGTACAGTGTATTGTTTGTCCTTTTTGAAAACTTAAGACAACTTGAGCCTACAAGTTGTTTCACTGGGTGCTTACACATTACGCTTCTAAAGATCTGTGGAAAAAGAGCTCTAGAGTCTTGTTTTATCGGTTTCAGATATTCTATTCCTTGTGCCTCTGCCACAGACTATCAACCCAGTAAACAGGTAGGCAGAAATTAGCATGCCATGCCTCAAATTTATGAAGGGTGATAGAGGCGTGAAATGTTTTCAGATTTGCCACAGGACGTCTGCCAGGCATTTTAACACCTCTTGAGCTCTGCTACTGCCAATATTAAGGGAGGGCAAACACTTGTGTAAGAAAGCAAAAAGTCTAGAACCAGCTACACATGTAACAGCACGGCATGGTGAATATACTGTCACCATATTCTTTCCTGAAGCATTGGAGCAGATTACCCATCTCGTATTTCTGCAGTTATTTACTCCTACTTAGTGTCTGTGCTTCTTCTTACCAAACTGTACATCAATTATTTTCTATTGTTTCTGGAATTTATTGTGATTATTTTGAACTTGAGTCCTTTCTTATATGACTGCAGCCAAGAGCAGCATCTGCTCTATTACCAAAACTACCAACAAAGTTGTGGAACAACCTTAGACCCAGCACAGACTCTTATGAAATTACACTCCTCTCCCCCCGTCCCTGGTTACTGGGGAAAAGAATGACTGTGGATAAATTAAAAAAAAAGCTTTTTTCCCCAAAAAATTGCATACTAACTTTAGACCAGTCTTATCTAGACCACAGTTCCCTAGCTTGCTTAAGAGAATGCCACGTGAGATTATCAAAACTGCGGTTTCCTAAATTCAAGTTACATCATATCTCTTCTACCCCTTAAGGCTTGCTGCAATATTTTTTAAAGACATAGGGTAGGTCTGGCTTGTTCCCTACAAATCTATGCTAGCTGTTCATTCTTACCATCTCTTATAGATGCTTTGAAAAAACAGTTTGATAATTTAAGAACCCTCATGGGAATTCAGTTAAGAAAACTATCTACAATTCTTTGGATATTTCTTTAGGTTTTACTGTCAGCCCCTTTCTGAGCTTTTGAAATTTCACCACCCTTAAGTTCTCAAATATGTTGTTACTATACATCATGCAAAGATTTGTTTTTTTCTATGCATGCATACCTTCCAGCTTTATAAATCATACAGACAATAGTCTCTGCACACAATCAAGACCTGAACAAAAACAGTTCTTTGTTTCTAGTTGAGATAGCCTTGCAGTTAGATAATTTGTACAGACTCTTGTAAGAGAAGGCACGACTTTCTGTGTAATTAATTTGTTTTAATAGGTAAAATGATTGCATTCTAACATGTTGCTCATCCTAGATTCCAGTTCTGGCATCTGAATTTTCTAGTGCTTTCTATACGCTACTTGCATCAGGCAAAGAGGCTCAGAGAACATAAGCTAGGTAATTAACTGGTTATGTTTCATTTTTAAGGTTTTATGCAATTGTACATGGATTTGTCCCTCCATTTCCTCTGATCGTTCTGTTAAGATTTCTTTTGAGTAAAAGTATCTTTAGCTGTATAGCTTGCAGCAATTTTCATGCACAGAATGGGTTTTCCTATTCTTTCTGTATGTTTAAAAAAGCAAATGCTGTCTGTTATGTTTTTAAATATAAATGATTTTCAAAATGGATGCTCCTGTTTTCAGACATCCCCAGGCTCAGCTTGTGCCAGCTCACAGGGGAGATAACAGAGTCAAGTCTCAATTAACCACATGTATGTACACATGTGTGCAGGAAGACCTCCCTGACACAGCCTATCCCTCCCTTGATCCTCTTAACAAACTGAGCTTAATAGTGAGTGTCAAGTTGTTTAACGTTCCTTTACCCTGCCACAGAAACTGGTGAAGGATGTGGGCATTGATCTGGCTACCTCTTGTATAAATTAATGGACTACACGTTCATAGCGACAAACTATTTTATATACCTTTGTCGCCTGTATTTCTTCAGCTTCTCTGCTACTGTAGCTCAGTTTTGCCCTTCTTTTTCCTTCTCAACACCTGGTCCTCTCTGATCTATCAGCTTAATTTGCTTCCTTTAATATTAGGATGCAAATTAGGGACTACAACTTTCCACAAACCTGAGTATGTACCATATACTTCTACTGCAGGATTATGAGCAAAATTACAGTTCACAGCATAAGGAAAGTTTAACACAAGAAGAAAGTCTAAAACAAATCCATCTTCTGCCCTTCTCCCCCCTTACTCTCCCACACGCAGCCTTCTGCTTAAGCAAGGCCTTGGGACAGTAGTCTCTTTGGTGTATAAAAACAACGAGAAACATCAGCCATCCCGGGTGAGAAGACTATGTTAACATCTGTATCTCATTTTAAGTACTAGATTAATTTTTTTTTGGTAAGATTTTCTTTGGCTTCTCTACTCTTTAATACCCCACTCTTAACATATAAAATGACCCTAAAAAAAGCAGTTCAGCCCTGTAATTCTACTACTTCCATGATAATAGCATCCCAGATAAGGAATATCTATCAAAATAGTGTCAGAAAATTATCTGTTCATTCCAGTCTCCTTTTTCACTTTATTTTTCTTATCTTCCAGCAGCACATGCCTGGGCTTCTACCGAACATCCCTCACAAAGCTCATAGATAAATAAAATAAAATAAATAAATAAAAAGTAAAAAACAACCCTCCCACAAAAAACACCCAAAACTCCACACCCCTTTTCCCTTTCCAAGGTCGGGCTCTTTTTAAACTCTCCTTTATTTCTATTCCCATGACAAAATGCTAACCTGCCTAGAAACCTTTAGTATTTCCTAAAACCCTTCCAGTGAGAAAGCTGAAGACTCACCTCTCACATAAGCTGAATTTTGCTCTACCTCAGCCCGGCTACTCTTCCTACCAACAGTGGGCAGCTGGCTCCACACGGGCCCTCATAAACTTCTCCCTCCTTATGCACAATTTATGCCTAACCACAGGCTGCCCCTCTTAAACTACACCGTTTAAGGCTGGGGGGGGGCAAAAAAAAAAAAAGTCTTTAAAGGACAAAAAGAACAGTTCCAGGGCCTACAAACCACTTCCGAAAATATTGCTACTTCTTGAGAGAGACCTACACCTCAGCTGGGGGGGGGAAGCAAAAAACATGAAGGGCACAAACAGCAGTAGATACTCCCAGCCTCAGTGGCACTCACTGAGTGGTAACTGACTTTGTGTGCAAGGCAACCAGGCCAAGACTTCTTCACGCGACTCGCAGGGCCGCCACATCATCCTCATCCTCATCCTCGCCCTCCTCCCACCCCACCGCCAGCGGGCGTGTGGCTGCCACATGCTGGGACGCTCACCGCCCAGGGCCACAGGCCGCCATTATTTTGGTGGGCTCCTGCTCCCGCGAGAAGCTGAGGGGCCGCGGCCGCCTCGGCATGGCCGTCGGTGCGGCAGTTGGCGGGGCAGCTCTGGGGCCGTGCCCACTGGAGAGCGGCTGCGGATCCCACCGCGGGCGCGGAAGGGTCAGGCACGCAGGGAGCGGCCGGCAGGCGCATGGGAGTGGGGCAGTGGCGGCGGCGCCCGATGGGGCTGCCCGGAGCTGCGCAGCAGCAGCAAGGAGGCTGTTGCCACTGCTGCGTGGGGCAGGGGGCTGAGCGACCAGCGATGGGCAAAAAGCTGAGGCACTCCATGCCTTTTTTCCCCTGGGTTTTCACTGGTAAGGCTTCTCCTCAAGCCTCCTGGGTCCCTGAGCCTCCTAAGAGAGTCTGTGGGCATGAAGAAGCACCCACAGGAGAGGAAGGAGTGGATCACTTGACCCACTTGGACGTAGGCAAGTCCATCATCCGGCGTGGGAGGCATCCCCAGAGGTGTTCATGGAGCTGGTGGATGTCACTGTGAAGCTGCTGCGTGTCCTTTTCGAAATGTTTGTGATGTCTTAAAAGCAGCTGCTGTCACTCCTCTTCAAGATAAGCAGATAGCAGGATCCAGGGAACTACAGGCAGGTCAGCCTTAACTCAGTCCTTTGAAAGGTTGTGGACCAGACCTTCTTAGAAGCCATTTCTTGCCTGAGCAGCAGGCACAGGCAGATCATGCCTGACCAACCTCTTTGCTCTCTATTGTGGGGTGACTGGCACCTGTGTAGGTGAGGAAGGCAGTGGATATTGTGGATCTTCATTTTAGCAAGGCCTTTGGCA
>VZTL01065926.1:1254-13355 GCA_013400535.1 Scopus umbretta | reverse complement strand
AGGCAGTTTAATAGGACAGCAGACAAAGAGAATAGTAATAATAATAATGATGATAAAAGCATATACAAAACAAGTGATGCACAATGCAGTTGCTCACCACCCGCTGACCGATGCCCAGCCAGGCCCCGAGCAGCGATCGCTGCCCCCCAGCCAACTCCCCCCAGTTTCTATACTGAGCGTGACGCCATATGGTATGGAATAGCCCTTTGGGCAGTTGGGGTCAGCTGTCCTGGCTGTGCCCCCTCCCAGCTTCTTGTGCACCTGGAAGAGCATGGGAAGCTGAAAAGTCCTTGACTAGTGTAAGCACTACTGAGCAACAACTAAACCATCAGTGTGTTATCAACATTGTTCTCATACTAAATCCAAAACAAAGCACTATAGCAGCTACTAGGAAGGAAATTAACTCTATCCCAGCTGAAACCAGGACATATGAAAATATTATATAGCTAATTTGTTAGACAATAAGTATGTTATAAGTTGTTATGAAGCCATAAAGAGTTCATGATGCAGTTCATGCTGCCTAGGGAGGAAGAGTTAGTTAGAGCAATAGCAATTTAATGAATAGCTTATTGTAAGCATGGTATGAGAAAAGGACATGTGAAAAAGGCTTCCTACCCAACACTCAGAGAAGTTTGAACAATACTTACTTGTAAACACTTAGAGCTTACTAAAGCTAAAAATGTTTCTCTAAATTAATTCTTCTTTTATGAAAAAAGGAGGAAAGTTTCTAGCCATTTTTTCCCCTTGTAAACTGTAGTTTTTTAATAAAATCCTGGTATGAGTGAATGAACCCAGAATAGTCCATCTATTGTGGACAACATATTTCAAGTACAGTGCTCTCAGCTGGCTTTTAGCTACTGAACTTATCAGGTGTATTAAAATGAAATTAAATGCATTTTTTTAAAAGTTCTTGATTAGTGGAAGTTGCAAAGAAGAACACAGAAAACAGTAACTTAAAATACACTTGAATCTAATAGCACCTTCAAACTATGAAATAAGACTTTGCTTTAATCTACCTTAAAAATTCAGTCTGATTTCTACCGTGTGTAGTCTTTAATATTCAAAAAATCTTAAGGAGCTCTGGCAGAAGGAGAAAATATGCCTTAATATATAGGAAAAAAGAAGTACTGCAAATGATAAAAAAATTATTTATTTAAAAAGGATTTATATTTTTAGGTACAAATATCAATAAAAGTGGCTAAATGTGTAGCTTTCATGTTTTAATGTTTGTTATACTGTGCCAACTGAATACAATTTACACTTTCAATATACTTAACATATCTGGACCATGCAACCACTTTAGTACAGTAATACTGTATTTCGCTAACTTTTCTTTTCCTCTGAAGATTTTTGGGTGAATTAGCCAAGATACTAAATATAAACATCCTGATCTCACTAAAGCGACAGTTATTTTATTATCAAAGACCTTTCCATACAAGCAACAGCACATCATGATTTAGTCCACTGAGAGTGACAGGCCACTATTTATGATTTGACAGGATGTCACTGTAGTAGGTATGCTGACTATTTAATGTCTCTAGAAAGTCTCTGATGGACTTCACTAACTCATAAAATTAACTTTCATTGTCCTTTTGCATGAGTACTGATGACAAAATGTAATCTTATTACAAGAGAGAAAATGTCTAATGGTAATTTCTTTAGTAAAACATTTTTCTTCTGAGATTTAATTTATAAAGTTTCATATTGCATGAATTATATTCAGTGCTTCAAAGCACATGGTAACCTTTCAGTATTTCAGTGGTCCTCTTTTGGTGTACTGTACAAACCCTCAGAAGTGACATATCGTCAAACTGTCAAGAATCCACTTGATGCATGTCAAAGCTTTACTATTCAGAACTAGTGAACCCAGACACCTGAGCAGTAAAAAAAAAAAACATAGTGAATTTTTACTCCGTACCTTCACTATAATGTATTCATGTACGACTACCTCAGCAAAGTAGCAATAGCTTTTGGCAAACAGCATTCATCTGGGCTGAAAAGCTGTCAGCAGCAATATGGTAGATGTCAATTAGAATAAAGTATGAGATGCAAACACATTTGCCAATTACATGCATTAGACCTCATAATGACTGATGTCACAAATGTAGTTTGGTGATAAATTATCTTAAGGACAGTAATTATATTTTTCCATCAGTTGAATGTACCCATTTTGAAGTTACAAAACGAGATCCACAGAAAAAGTCTCCCTTTAGACAACAGAAACAACAGGAATGTCATGGGGCGGGGATGCTTGCTGCTTGTCTTTTTCCAGATAGACCCAGCTTGGACTTCTATGAAAAATAAATATTATTCTTTTTTTTTTTATTTATTATACACTATTTGCAAGGAAAATAAATGTGTGTGGCATCTTTATAAAACAAGCACACTGACAATTTTAAAAGAGATTATGGCAACTTAGATTGGAGAATAAATAAGTATTCTAAAATAGGGATTACCAAAAGAATTACACGACTCCAAATAAGGAAAGAAGGGGCTAGATCATTTAAAATGGGGAGGATGGCATCCAAGATAGTGTAAGAAGAAATGAGAACAGTTACAGAGACAGTGAGAGGCAGATACAAAGCTACCTGGCAGTATATCCAGTATTGGCAATTTTTAGATCAAGATTTAGATCAAGATGGGGAGTTGGACTTGATGATCCTTATGGGTCCCTTCCAACTTGACATAATCTATGATTTAATATTTTCCTAAATGTTTGTGTTTCAATGTTAATATCAACAACTTAGTTCAAACAGAACTCACAAAGATTCTACAGCCTGTGTAATCAAGATTATCAGAACTATACTTTTTGGCCTAAATGTATATATATTTTTAAATAAAAAATTAAAAGTACCATGTAATAAAATTATAGCAGGCTGTGAAAAGGCTTCTGTCATGAATGTAAGAAGCGTGAAGCTTGAAGTAAGGACAAAACATATGCTTCTCGCCCTTCAGCCAACAGAACTGATACTGTAAGTGATATACAGGTCAAAAGAAAGCAAAACTGTAATTCCTTCCTTATCATACTGTTTATGAGTAAACAGGGTAAGCAACTGATTTTCACACTCAGATCTTCTATCCTTTCATCAACCTGAATACACCCCAAAAATTAAAAAATTGCTGGCTTCTATTGGCAGCAAAAAGAACACTCTTGGAGGATGTGTGGAAGCATGTAGGCAGAACAGGCAAAGTCAGAGATTAGGAGTAGAGCATAAAAAGTAAGCATGAAAGGTCATTTAGGTCACTTACTTACCTTCATGGACCTTTCTCATGTATTTTCTTTGGGGATAACTTTGACAAGGCACTCCCTACTGTTTAGCTGCAGCAAATTAGCCACATCCTATTTTTACACAGTTCTGGTATCTTGAGGATCAGGATTGCTAAGGCTGAATTCAAGAGTTGCTTTCCATAACCATCTCTCTCACATGCACATAGCCAGACGTGTATACACAGGGTAGACCAGACAGCAGTGGCAATGTCTAGCAATCATACAGAGCAGCAGAGGCATCAAAGGGCAGCAGAGATTGCCACTGTTGGAAAGACAGTGGGACACTGCTTCCAAAATTACAGGCACTGCTGAGTGTAGATACAGGTATAAAGTCTGAGCCAACAGCACCAGAAGTTAGGTAGCAGCGGTTCACAGGTAGGCAAATGTCATTTGAAGATATAGCAAGGATATTCTGTTAGAACCTTGTTTAGAGAAAGCCTTTTCTCCTGAGGCTAAACCGAGAATTAGCCAAGCAGTAAACTCACGGAGAGTATTCATTCTGCAGGCTGCTCAGAAACAGGATCCCAGAATCGAGTGCAAACTGGGAGGCAGGGTGGTTGGTATCTGCACCATCTAAGACCACAGGAAGAAAGCAGAATTGTAACTTAAGTTCTGCACCTGTTTGCTTTCAGTGGCCCATCAGAGATAACATACAGCAGGATTTTCTCCTGGCCTTCTGAACATATAGCTCAGCTATACTTCATAGATAGCTCATCCTGGTTGACTGCATACCCCTGGTTAAAACTTAATAATGAGATTCAGATGGATGATGGCTTTATAAAAGTACAACATAGATTTAGTCATAATTGATTATAAGAGGTCTAGTTAGCCACAAGTCAACCTATGTAAAAAATACATTTTTATAAAAAGAACTATTGTAAACTACGAAATAGCATTTTAGTAAAGGTGCAGTTATGGCACGCGCAGACAGCTGGTAAATAAGGCCTTTTTAAGGATAATGCGCTAAAGCCATGTAATTCTTTACGAACAATTTGTCAAATATGGCAGGAGTGTTACCTTTGCAATGGGATACATATACACACACACACATGTACACACCAAACACAGGGTTTTGAGTCTGACAATGATAACCGCTGCCACAATTAGTGGAATCCAGCAGGTACAAAAATCAACTCCCAGGAAAAAAAATGGGGTCAGTTATTTCACTGATGAACTGTACCTGCACAGAATGGAAATATCTGCCTTTACAAAAACAAAATAAAACAAAATATTCCTATACACAACAAAAAGGGAGTGCATCAAAAATTGAAGTTAGGACTAAAATTCCTAAATATTTGGTTAAAAACAGAAGAGGCAGGGAGTGTGCATGTATTATCATGTATGTATTAACACCATTAGTAATCTATGAATGAGTGTAACTTGAGAACCTAAATTCCCTGTATCATGGAAGGGAGAGATGGTGACTGTAAAAGACATTTAACTTTAGGACACTTAAAATAGATGCCTCAAGTTTGGATAGTGTGGCTAGACCTTGTTGTACCTTTCTAACTGCTGTTCATTTACTAGCATATTCTGATCAAACTATTTTAAAAGTGGGAAGTCTTACATCAGAGCAAATACAATTTTACAGCTGAATCACTGAGGAGTTAACAAAAATACTTAGGTAGTTAAAAAAAAGTAACTAGAAAGAATTAGAATGAGATTCAGAAAACCAGAGGTAAAAAAGGTTCAATTTATTTATTTTGTTTTAATAGGTACTAGATCTGTGTTAGTTAAGGAAGCAGAAACAGAGACAAACAAGAATAAACTGAAGATCACTGTTCAGAAAAAAATAACCAAAATAAACATACTAAGCAAACTTTTGGGATTCAGGCATTTGAAAAAAATCCAAAGGAAAGAACAAAGATCACATAGCAGAGTTAGTGTACATACAGGAGAAAGCTTAAGTCAATTTTGCAATACTGTAAGAAAATATTCTTTCGTAAATAACAAAGTTTCCACAGAGTTTCTGTCTTTATTCCCATTTTCCCAGACTATTTTACCCCACACAAGACTTGCCCATTTGCCTCCTCTATCTCCAGCATCACTTTATTGATATTTAATTTTTAGCTGATGTTCAAACATACATAAAGCTTTTCTACATTTGTACAAGATAGCACTGTGTTTAGGTAAATAGAAAGATGTTACATTAGCTCTTTTGCTACTTGAGTCTTAATCAATTGAACAGTCTGCAGTTTCCTTAGTTCTTTTACATTATTTTAGAATTAGGTGACCAGGAATGCACATTATTCCATACTTGGAATACATAGTTGATTATATTTTCCATTTATCCATGAGTCAGAACTTTTTATTTGTCTAACTACAACTACCTTAAGTATTAAATTACTATTGTCAGAACTCTGTTCACAAAGACTATGATACCTTCCTAAGAGTCAATGCCTTTAAAGCCTCTTATTATATATCTGAAATTATACTTGTTTTTCCCCCAATTTAATTAGTCTTTGATTTTTTTTTTTTAATTTCAACTTCCATTTTATCACATGTTCAGCTGGAATCATCAGCTCCTTCTGAAATTCATTTTTCAGTTTTTCTATATCAACACAAGCTTAATACCAAGTAAATGACAATTGCTAAACTGTCTAATAAATGTAGTGTGCAATACATGAATCATATGCTAATTCACAGTAACAACTGTTTTCCTAAGTTTAGGAAAACTTTGGTATAATTTTATTTCTACACTAATGTCAAAGTTGTAAATTAAGAAGAAAACTTTTCTTGGAGGAAAATAGTCTCATGAAGGCTGGCAAGATGCCTATTTTCAACTTCTTTTTGGCAGCAATGGTCAGTTTCTGAATCCAGCTGATGAAGACATTTTATTCTTTTTAACAAGGAGAAAAGAACAACCTCCTCCTCATGCTGTGGAAAGACTGTAGAAGTCTTAACACGTCCCTTTACCCGTTAGGTTGATCTCAGTCTGGGAAGAAAACAGTGATTCCCTGTTCAGTTTCCAGTTCCTACCAATTTTATATTCATACATTTTTAATAGAGGTAGTAGGACAGTTCTGCTTCTCACCTTTCCATCTTCAAGAGTAGCTGATGATGGCTACTCCCTTGGTGGACAAATAAGCCATGTTACTAAAGGGGATTTTCCTAAACATTTTCCAACTTAGAATGTAACCAAGTCAAGGTTGCTGTCAATGCCAGCTGACATTTCACAGAGCTTAATTAAAAAAATGTGAGATTTTATGGACCAGTACATTAAAAGAAGGCAGAATGGTTCAATACTACTGCAGCTGTTGGAGAAACCCAGGCACATTTTCTTTAAACTTAAAAGGAGAAGTAAGACTGTAGAGGGGAAAATAGGAAGTAATTGAGTTAGCAACCTTCCACCATTTGAATAACATAAAAATAGGTGGGTGTATAGCCACCTGAATATAAAATCCTTTGTCCCAACCCATTGATTCATTCAATCACACTTTATCATTCACAACATGAACTGTTTCCCACTGATTTGTCTATTCTGCTTCAAAGAATCCATCAATAATCATCTAACAGATTGTCTTCTAATTATTGTTATATTTCTCCACTGATATTGCTTCTTTTCACTGGTATATGAAAGAAGGTTTTTATCAAAACACAAAAGACACAGTTTTGGCCAAGTGCCAAAAGAGATACACTGCTGTGTTTGTATTGACATAACCTCCTTGAGCTCCCTTGCATAAACTGAATCTAAAGAATGAAGCAGAGAGAATATATCTGATGTTCCTGAGTGATAAATAACATTACTTCAAATGCACATAGTACTATGTTTTATCTATCTTAAAAATTATCAACACAGATCATTTTAGGGAACAAGACCAGTGTTTTGGTGGTTTTTAGATGACTGTTCATTCTAGATATTCATCTTAATGTCAATAGCTCAGTGTACACATACAAAGCTTTGGTAAAACATGATTGAAATGCACCAAACTAAAATTTGTCATTGTGACAAATAAGAAGGATAATATTGTATCAGTGTATCTAGAATTCAATTGCTGAGGGGAAAAAAAAAAAAAAGAAAACACAAACCCCAAACAAAAAACAAACACACATGCCCACTTCATTGTGCTCAGTGTTGAAACTGTGCTGCGATACGAGGAAAAGATCAGATGATGAAAATCTAAAACATTCTGATTAGGAGATATTATGGTGAGAAGAGGAAAACTCAAGAAAGGCTGGTTAATGGAATGTGGGTGTCACCTGAACATGCTTTGAACACCCATGTTAGCTCCACAACTGGAAGAAAAATACTCGTGTTTAAGTTTACTCATGTTTTAATACTCAAAGAAACCTGTTTAAGCTAATAAAACCTGTTGAGGCTAAATTGCATTATATAGCCAAATTGATGTTATCTGTGCAACACTTCATCTTATTGTAGTTATTCTTGTATCACATAGGGCATTACTAACTCATGAACACTTGACTCTTTCTCCGTTTTGTGCTTTATAGATTTTTTTTAGACTCCAGAGTCACATATACTACAGTACATGGGTATGGAAATCCATTTTAGCCACTCTTTTAACTCTTTTATCATTCTTTTTCAAAATGCCATTAAGATATAGTCTGCTGATGGCTATAAAAATGAGAAATCTGAAAATGACTGTATGTGTTATGTCTTGAAGCTATACTAAAATTCATTAAAATTATCCAACAAAGTATAGAGTTAATCATTAGTTTCAGGGGTGATATATTAGTGCAATGCTCTGTCATCACAAGAATCTTTGTTCTTTTTATAATCTATCCCTATGAAGTTTTTACATTAGCTGCAAAATTGGTTGTCTCAATGACAGGTAGAGTCTTCTTTAAAGACAGGCAATTTTTGCCTTTAAAATATACTTGCCTAATCAGGATTCTGCAGGGAACATACATATATATTCTGGGCTATGTATAGCCACAAGGAAAGTTTGAGTAAGCACAATTAATCTAAAAGTAAAAATAAACATATTTTGGCAATTAGTGTTTAGCCTATGAGGAAATCCCTATCTTTACTCAAGGTATTACATTCTTGCCTAAAATGTTATACTTTGTTGAGTTATAAGCTCATGCTTTTTGTATTAATATCTTGACTTTACATTAATCTGAGGAAGAAAACATGTAGGTAAGCACTGGAAAGAAAACAAGAATCACAATAAAACGGAATTCATCTGCAAGTAACACTCTGAAATTATTAAGAGTTCTGTACATATTTTTTTTTATTTTCATGTTTTCACTGTCTAACAAATAGATGTATCCAAGTTCAATTAATTCTACATTAGAGAATCAATTAGCTTGTATACAGGAAGTCTGCAAGAACACCGATTGTGGAAATACTTCAGCAGGAACTGTTTTCAGAGTATTCCCTTTCCGAAGGCCAGTTAACCCTGAATATTTTGAGGGGAAAAAAAAGAGAAAGACTTAGTAACAGAGAACTGAACCTTCATTGCTGGAGGACAAAGAAATAGCACAACAGACCTAAAGGTAACAATCTGTATTTATTAACATGGATCCCAAGTGTCCTAGCATCAACATCTTAAAGCATGTCATATGTTGGTCCACAGAAGTCAGATATTTGTGATTATCTCCAAATGATGAGGTAACTATGTGTGTTTTAGGTAGGCAATCTACTTGTAAAACAACACTGAACATTTAATACTATATTATTTTACCAATAGTCATCTCAATATGGGTTCATTATTCAAAGAAAGAACATCAATACTTTTTAAATAGGGATGTTATTAATTATAAAAGTTAAACCTAAATGGATTTTATCATAGGATATGAAAGACAAGCATGCCCTTGGCAGCCCCCAATAGACTACTTTTCTTCAAAAATAACTTTTTCACCTTATCCTATTTTACTGGGATATTGCTTTCCTTTTAAATTATTTAAAATGCTTGTAGTATGACATACGGCTTCACAGCATGCACAGGTCAGAGAAGCCAACATGCTGATTTTGGAATTTCCCCCAAATTGATCATGTCAGTTCAGAACATTTTGTGATAAAATCATAGACACTGATGCAAAGTCTATTGAAAATTAATGAAGGAAAAGTTTAAACTACTAACACACTTCAAAGGCATCTAAAATAAACTGACTAGAAACTGAGAAATAATATAGATTGTTCTGTTAATTTTCCTGTATTTGAATATGACTAAGAAAGCAACCAGCATATTCAGATGCATAAAGAATAACATGAAAAATTACACAGAAAAAGTCATCATGGATACAATCCTCTCTGGAATCTGCTACACAATATTTATCACCTCCACTGAAATACCCCAGAGTTAGAAAAAGTCCAGAAAGGAAAAATTAGAAGTTTAATTATTTAATATGCAGAACTCACAGGTAGTTTAGAGGCAAGACTGTTCAACAACAGAATTTGACATTAATGTCCATAATAAAAATAGCCAGTCTTAAAATGTTTTTTAAAAGAGACAATCATGAAGTTCTGATAACTGGTTTTGGCATCAAAACTACATTTGAGGCAACCTTACACTTTATAGCAAAGATACCCAGAAGATATCCAAATAATGAGTACTTGGTGTAACTCTTACTTAACACAAAACATAAGCAATCATCACTCCAATCAGGTTATTGAGCATCAAAACCAGAATCAGTTCTTCCTTGTCTTACTTTTTGATAGTATAAAACAATTGATGGGAAACAGCCATAGATCTGTACCTTGCAGATTAAGTAAATAATTTCTTTAAAAAAAAAGATAATGTCTAACCATCTTATTAATCTACATTAACAGAAAAGGTAGGCAGGGACAGATCTATGTTTTACCAGGATGTATATACCTTCTACTAAAATGGATTCTTCTGCTTGTGGACCTGAAATAGCTTTGTCTCCACTCATGTGGTTTCTTGAGTAAATATACTGCAGTTTCCTGTCACCACAATAAAGTTTTCAAATGCAAGTAGTAAGGTTGCTTTTTCTCTGTCACTATTCAGGCATGTAAGAGTACTTAAGAACTTGGCACTTAATCACTAGGAACAGAGTTGGGGAGAGAAGGGAATAGCCTCTGATGCTGGCATTATCTGCTCTCTGCATTCATTCTCTCAAGAGAGATGCTCTCAAGCATCTCTGATATCTTTCCTGTAATTTGGGTACCAAAAGGACTCATTGCCAACATATATACACATTTTATATGTACAGGTATACACACACATATTGGAAATTCGTATTTATACCTGAAAAAGAAGGACTTTATATAAAAAAACCCTCTATTAATAAATGCTCATTTCTTACCTCCCTCTGCTAATAGTCATGAAATGAATGCCCCAGAACATGAGATTTCAGGTGGTTCAGAGTACTTCCTTGGAATGCTACTTCTATTACTTCTCTCAAAGCAGGCAAGCTCATTGATACTTCACGCTACCAACTTACAACTTCTCTCTGCTGAATGTAGTCTTCTAAAAGCAAAGTATTTGTGTTTCCAAAAAAAATCATTTTACTATGCAGGTGTGTCTGTCAAATCACATTACAGCCTTCTTCACTTTTCTGAAATGTGCATCTACAACAGATGAGTAGCACGCACATATCTTCCAATCTCCTGTCTCACAGAATATAACTTCTCCAGGAACCAAGGCTCCTTGTGCTTGTGGATAAATTTTTGTGCAGTATACTTATTAAAATACTGGCAACATTATCTTTTGCAGACTGGTTTTGGTCCAACTGCTCTATGATTTCAACAGTCATTCCTTCCCGGCGAGGGATATTGTATTTTAATCAGGAGTTAAATCACAGAATCATTTAGGTTGGCAAGGACCTTTAAGATCATCGAGTCCAACTATAAACCTAACACTTCCAAGCCTACCACTAAACCATGTCGCTAAGTGCCACATCCACACATCTTTTAAATACCTCCAGGGGTCGTGACTCAACCACTTCCCTGGGCAGCCTGTTCCAGCGCATGATAACCCTTTTGGTGAAGAAATTTTTCCTAATATCCAATCAAAGTCCCCTCTGGTGTGGGGGGGCAGGGGAGGGGCTAAAATACTTTACATGAAATGAGATTTTGAAGTGAACAAACATAACTGAGATAAATACTGACACCATACAGAGTATTTTCATGTGAAAAATATACCACCTTTTCTTGTCACTTGTTCTAGATTTTAATCACTTAGTCTTTAGAGCTGTCGGTACAGCCGGACATACAACACTAATCTCTGTCCATGACTAGTAACCATAGTCACAGTCCTCCGTAACAATGCCATTAACAGTACCCATGCATAAATAAGAAAAGCTGATCTGCAAGAGCTACAGAGAAGTGATTACAATTGAATCTTACTTTAACCAGTGTAAATACTGATTGCCTAACTACCGTTTAAAAATATTTGCCCCCTGTATTTTCTCCAATTAAAAAGAAAGCAGTGAGACAGAAATAAAGATTCCAAGAAACTGAATGAAGAACAAAGTTCTATGAAATCCCACAGAGTGAGATAATTTACTTTTTCAGTCCTTAATACTACAAAGATGAGCACTGAAGGAAATATAAAATAGATTTGTTTAAATATTATTTTAAGGTCGTTTAAGCATTTTTGTACCAAGGCAAATAGCATTACTGTAAACTATTTTCTTGAACAGTAGTACAGTGCCCTGAGTTCTCCTCTTCCTCATGATAGCAACCTAGCGTTTAAATTAGTTTTTGCAGGAGAGAAATCTTCAAAGCATTGGTGCAAGAAAAACACTACTTCAACATCCTACTTCTAAGTGAAAATAGAAGAGACTCTTGGGTGGAGCTGTGGAAAAAAGCTTCACAGACCAGCTCCTTCATTCAAAAAAGATAATAAGTTTTCTTGTGAAAGTACAGCATGAGCATTAAAAACTGTATGGTAAATTAGTTCACTCT
>VZTL01065896.1:2906-55412 GCA_013400535.1 Scopus umbretta | reverse complement strand
GGTAGCATCCCCACAACCACCCTGGGAAAGCCATCCCTGTATGTGTGTGTGTCCCCCCTCAACCCCACACCAACCGGCTGTCGCCATCGTCCCGAGGGACGGGACATCTTCGGTGGTGGGTCCTATGGCTGCTGGTGATGAGCAGGCTGGACATGGCCGGGGGGGTGGGGGGGGGAATAAAACAAATCAAAGACTCGATCTGCTGGATCTCTGCTGGATCTAGTGACTCCCTGCTTTGGGGAGGCCACCTGTTGTCACTCCTCTCAAGAGTCATCCCTATCAGCCGGCTGTCCCCTCTGCCATCGCTACATGGGATGGAAAACCGAGGAAGGGCAGGGTGTGAAACCTTTAACACTTCTCTGGGGCTTATCTAGCGGCTGCTTCTTACCACGTGAACTCAAGTTTTCACAGAAGAAAGGTCTTGCAGCATGGCTGATTTTCTTTGTTTACGGCGACACCGAGCCCGTCTCAACAGCAGCTTGACAAATATGAATCACAGAAGTATTATTAATGTGCCATTAACGGCAGTGTAATACTATTAATGTATTTGCTCTTACAAGCGATGTGTACCCTTTGCTGATATGGGTCACGCAATGTAAATAATGTCAACGTTAAGAAATCTGTTTGATTTCCAGTCACTAGCAGGGGTTTACACATTTTAATCACAAGCAAGGTAGTGTCATGTTTATTTGTGTCTTTTTATTTGCAAAAATTCACAGGGATAACCTTTTTTTTCTTTTTTTTTCTTCTTACACAACGTACACTGCTGGTCTCAGGAGACAAAATCCTACGCATTTAGACATATGTGGCTCTCAAACAGGCTGTGTCTTCAGACAGCAATCTACTAAACCTACTGAATTTCTACATATGGTTAATTAACAAAGATAACTCTTTGGGCTAATCCTGCTCATATGTGTCAGCAAAATATTTTTGCAGCTAATACCGATAATTCTGGGCAGACCATGGCAAAAGACTAGGGAGGGCTCCACATCCCCACTACATCTTGCTTGTCGGTGCTTATTGGTAGTCCGTGTGGGGGATTTTTTTTTTTTTTTAACCAATAGATTGAAAATGTAATGTCCTTTGCCCTAAAAAATGACAGGTTTAAATATGCCCCACATTCATCACCCAGAGAGTATCGTTTCTTCGAATTAAGCAAGCCTGCCAGCCATAGGAAAGCGCCAGATCTTCTGAAGTTCAGTTTACCAACCCGGAGTCCTAAGATTCCCTTTTTTTGTGGGGCATATGTATAGGGTGAGTGCCGCAGGAATGTGAGGAATGCTCTCCTGGGCTCTGCTCCTCAATCACTTCAGGGCACCCATTCCCTCCTGCTACAGACTAGCTTGCCTGACATCTTCATATCTCTACATCAAAACAGAGCTACCCACTCTATTTTAATACGCAATTATCTTTCATTTCAGAACTATTAGCTGTAACAGCATCAAGTGGAGTGTTTTGCTCTGATTAATTTTTATTGTGTTATCTGGTAACACAATACCTGTGATTCACAGCGATATTTAACTTCAGCCGATGGGATGTGGGGGGCTCCGATTGTGCTCTGATCAGTGCAACAAATCTCGATGGTTATAGACGTATGTCAAAGGCCTATCACACGCCACGTGAGCTGTCAGAAACGGGAATGAATGAAAGCTAGAGAATTAGGTACAAATACACTCAACAGTTTCTTAAAAATATTCAAGGATGTGTTGCACTTACACCTTTTTTAGTGTCTGTAAGCAACATATTTGTATAATGCAGACGCTTCTGATTGTTTGTGTTCTCCATAGCCGATACCAGTCTGTCCTTTGTGCTGTTTTTTTCTAGCTGCAATTAGAATACTTCTTACATCTGAATAGAAAAAAAAACCAGCAAATAATCATCAAGATACAGACTAAGGACAATACATACTAGAGAACACATCCGATTATCACTGGAAACCCCTATTTTTCACGCAAATATCCAACAAAATACAATTTACGGCGTCAAATGTTTTTGCAACATTCACATTGTCTTAGTCTCATTCTCTTTCCTGCTGTCTAACTTCAACAGTAAAACAGTACATTTTAGAATATGCACACACATACCAGAATCTACCATTCATTTTGCATTTGCCTTTTGGTTATTCCTCAGTCTACATTATCCAGCCTGATTTGCAATGGATGTTGGAGGGGGGTGGGGTGGGTTGCACTGGTCATTTTTTTATATTACAGAGGTTTCCTACCCCATATTACACTAGGAAACCAAGAGTTAACCAGGTACATTATATGCACTGCATGCAGTATTGATATTTCAGCAACATGAAAAGGCTGCAACTCAAAATATGTCAGCTCAGCATAATATCCTTTTGGACAGCTATAACTAAGCACTATGTTAAAGTATTTTAGAAAAGTATTTTGCCTTAGAAATACAGAATTTCTGCCTTCCTGAATACCTCCATTTCTTTAAAGGGATAAATTGAAATGGTCAGGTCAAACAGTTACTAAAATGCCAGGGAAACAAATTCAGCCTTTCTGTGAGCTCTTTGTTCACTTGGTAACCCTCATTTTTTCAAAAAATACTCTCACTTTCAAAGGCTTGCGCTTGACTTAGCCACACTGCATTTAATTCATGACACCAGTTCTCAGTCACCCACAGTTAAACACTTGGTTTGCTCAGGACAAGCCAGCCTGCCCTGGTAGGGAAACAGTACATTGACTTTTGGGGGAGTTCAGTAAATGATATACAGTCAATACGGGTATAAAACCCTGGATGTCCTTTTATCCCCTTTCTTTGGATAAGCACTCATTTTCATCTGTCTTCGGGAGACCGCATGGCAGCTGAAGCAGATTCATGCAGCCGAGCTCCAGCCCTCAGAACAGCCCGTCTCCTTCCTAGCTCTCTCCCGGCACCTTCTCAGCAACCATAAAAAGTTACTTTCATAACCATTCGTGGAGGTGGACAGTAAAGGGGAACGGAGGTATCGGCCTGGCGAACCACTCCATAGCTGGCCTTGAGAACTGTAGCCATCCCCACTGGGCTGGGCAGAAGCCAATTTTACTGGATTGTAAGTCACAGATGAGTGATTTCAGGTACGCAGAAGGCCACTACCAAGGGGAAACTATCTCCTTTGAACAAGAGTAGCTTCTGTGCTCCATCTTTTGGGATGGCAACATTTTTCCAAGAATGCCGTCTCTCATCTTTCGGGATTTATACATGAATGGGATTATTACCATTCGCAGCTCCAGTTTTTATCATCTTTTACAACACGATGAAGGGCTTGTGGGGTTTTTTGTTCGGTTGGTTGGTTGGGGTTTTTTTGTTATTTTTTTCTACACAATATCCTCTAGTTATGTGACTCCTTGTCTGCTAGCAATCACTAGTGTACAGGCACAGTATGTAACCACCACCCTGTGCCCCTGAACCAGGGGTTAGGATAGAAAGATATCAGTGAGTTCACACAGGCTGTGCTAAAATAATTCTTGAATGCTTACGGTCAGTTTATGGTCCTTTGGTACTTATTAGGCAGTACAATGTTCACAAGTCTCTAAAAGAGAGACTGGCCTGTGGCATAAAGCAAAGTTTGTCTTATGTTTTTTATTAAAAGGAAGAAGAGAAGAACTTCTGACTACTATAACACATTTCATACTTTTATTTAGAACCTGCCACTATTTGCATAGCTACATTTGGGAATATTTATCATTCGACTTCTGCTGTAGCTGCAACTGTATGCAAACTGGCTTTAACTAATTAGTTTAATACTAGCAGTGGCAGCTCAGGGACCAACATGAACTGGCTGTCCAAGTATTTACACGATCGTTTGAGAGGAATTCGTAGTGTTCCCTTCAGCTGCCTGGATAAAGGTGCCCAGACAAAAGGAAGGGTAATCCCTATTGCAGCAGCACCTAGGAGGCTGTCGACCCACGTCCACAGAAGCTTCACTTGTGCTTGTGACCATGATACAGGTGTGCCCCTTATCTCTCAGGAGTGGAAGCGATGATGGGAGATGATTGTGAGTCTCCTGTCCTTGTACCTCCACGGGGGAAGGGGCGCCCAGGATCTCGCTTCAACAGCATCTGCTTCAGCTTCTCCTTCTGTGAAGAGAAGCACAAAAGTACCGACACAATTTCTTAGGTGAAGTATTGCGAGACATAAGGAAAGCACTGCAAAGTGCTGTTACTAATAACATTAACAGCATTTTGAGGGTTTTTTTAAGCAGAAAATTAAGCGCAGGCATAGAAACAGACAAATAGTATCTTTTGTAGCGAAGGAGGTTGTTTTGGTGGGATGGCGCAAAGCACACAGCAGCAAGTCAGTGCTTTGGTGCTGGTGCGCTCCGGGACAGGCTGGCAGCCAGGAGAGGTGCCCTGTGGTGGTGCTTGAATTGTACCCGCTACACAGTCAGACAGACTAAAAACAGGGTCCCTTTAGATAGATGACACTTTCTGAGTGATACATAGGGTAAAAAATGCACTCTACTCCTTTCCAAATAGTCATCCACAATCTAATACAGGCAAGATATACATAGGAGCAATTTCAACTGTTGAAAGTATATTGTAACACAGCTTTGTGAACTGTATGTTTAGTATCACATGTATTTCAAATCTTATATTTCAGTAAATAGCATCCCAAATAAGGAAAAAATATTTCATTCTTATTCACGGTTTTTGAAGTTTTCATTACTGGACAAATTAAAGGCCAAACTTACATTTTGGTGTTTTGTTTTTAAACCCATATATTTCCTAAAAGAAAAATACAAATGTACTCTTTCTAAAATAACTGTAATTGAGTTGTTTAAAATAATCTTTTGAAGTTTCTACAACCCAAACATTATGTGATTGTGCTGAAGTATGAAAAGGGGAAATTGTCTGGAAGTCAATCTAGACTATTTATTAGACTATCTAGGCAATTAGATTTATCTAGACTATTAGACTATTGCTATTTATTCAAAGCTGGCCAAGTCTTTAAAAGAATTTAATTCATACGTATTAACAGTATATAGCCAGATGATCATTAATATCCAGCGATACTGCTTTTCATAAAACACAAGAAGACGATCTCAGAGGTCTTTTCCAACCTTAATGATTCTATGATTCTGTGATAAAGTTATCTAATAGATCATGCAGAATGGTAAATAAAACATGTAAAGCTCTGCAAGAAAAATGAAACAGAGAGCATGTAGGAGTTTTATTCCTGCACATAGATGTGAAATATTTATAAGAGTAAAATTTGTTGTTATCTATTATTAAGACCTTTCACTCCAAATATACTATTTTCAGAATTAGGATCCTATACTGATCACCCAGTTTTGACTGTCTACCATCACAGAATCATAGAATCATAGAACTGTTTAGGTTGGAAAAGACCGTTAAGATTACCAAGTCCAACCACTAACCTAGCACTGCCAAGTCCACCACTAAACCATGTCCTTAAGCACCACATCTACATGTCTTTTAAATACCTCCAGGGATGGTGACTCAACCACTTCCCTGGGCAGCCTGTTCCAAGGCTTGATAATCCTTTCGGTGAAGAACTTTTTCCTAATATCCAATCTAAACCTCCCCTGGCACAACTTGAGGCCATTTCCTCTCATCCTATCGCTTGTTACTTAAGATGAGAGACCAACACCCACCTCGCTACACCCTCTTTTCAGGCAGTTGTAGAGAGCGATAAGGTCTCCCCTCAGCCTCCTTTTCTCCAGGCTAAACAACCTCAGTTCCCTCAGGTGCTCCTCATCTCTTCACTTGTGCTCTAGACCCTTCACCAGCTTCATTGACCTTCTTTGGACACGCTCCAGGACCTTAACGTCTTGTATCGAGGGGCCCAAAGATGAACACAGTATTAGAGGTGTGGCCACACCAGTGTCAAGTACAGGGGCACCATCACTTCCCTACTCTTGCTGACCACACTATTTCTGACACAAGCCAGGATGCTGTTTGTTTTCCTGGCCACCTGGGCACACTGCTGGCTCATGTTCAGCTGGTTGTTGACCAGTACCCTCAGGGGGTCCACCAACACCCCCCAGGTCCTTTTCTGCCAGGCAGCTTTCCAGCCACTCTTCCCCAAGCATTGCATGGGGTTGTTGTGACCCAAGTGCAGGACCTGGCACTTGGCCTTGTTGAATCTTATACAAATGGTCTCGGCCCATCTATCCAGCCTGTCGAGATCTCTCTGTAAAGCCTTCCTACCCTCAAGCAGATCGACAATCCCACCCAGCTTGGTGTTAACTGCAAACTTCCTGACGGTGCACTCAACCCGCTCATCCATAGCATTGATAAAGATATTAAACAGTACTGGCCCCAGTACTGAGCCCCGGGGAACACCACTTGTGACCGGCTGCCAACTGGATTGAACTCCATTCACCACAACTCTTTGGGTCCAGATGAAACCTTTTTTTAAAAAAATCAGCTTTATTATATATGATTGAAGTGTTTGGCTTCAGTCTGCCCTATCTGGTTCAAAAAATATTAATATATTTATAACTTTTGGCATTACCACGGTGTATTATTCTACAAATTAAGTTTACAGCTGGTAGCATTTTTCTGTAATGAATTATTGATTAATTATTCCAGATATTGCCTGTCCTCACTCAGCCACCAAGCATTGCTTACTGCACTGCTAAGTCAGCCCATGCTAGAACTATTCCTTGGACTGAGTCCCTGAATGCCGCATTCCTGTCAGCTTTCACCTCTTTACTCTTGTCACCATCTTCCGCAGAAATCGTCCGTGCTCTTCCCGGCTCACTTTAACACGCTATATTGCATCACAAATATGTTCCAACATGATACTACCAGCACTTATTAGAAGAGCATTTGCATTTACATTGCTTCCTAACAACCTTTATAAATTATTCCGTTGCTTTGAAATTAATAGTCATTGTGTATAATGTTTATGCAGTTCAGCCTTTTTCATCCTTCAGTCACCGTTTAGATCTGTTCAAAGCATATGGGGATGTGTGGGTGTGAACTTAAGTGAATGTTTCTGTGCTGTGCATACATATCCTGGCAAAGCACATTCACACCTATATCATAATGTGACAAGTACTAGGTACCAATTTAAATGGATAGAATAAACTTTAAGTTCAGTAAATGCTAGAAAAGTTAATATTTTTGTTACTTACAAATCAGTGATACCACACTCCATTAATTTATGTTCCATTTATTTTTCCAGGAGGAAACCATCTAGTACCTAGAATAAAATGGCATTAAAGTCTAATTTTTCCTTATCCCAAGAAAGCGTATTCCAGATAGATCAACACTGAAGTAAGCTACAAGGTGATTTAAGCTTACCACGGAATTGTCCTGATCATTCCTGACTATTTAATGACAATACGCCTAACCCTATGTGTGCAGACCTCGTTGCTGAATCCATAGTATAACAGTACCCTTATTAGACAGATCATAGAAAAAAAATAAACAGTTTGTGTTCAAAACCTTGTTATGACCAAGTTTGTTTCCCACAGACTCTATGATCACCAGTAATGTCAGCAGTGAAAATTAAGACTTTCTATTGCTTCCTGTTTGTAGAAAACTTAATACAAAGGGATCCCTATTTCCACTGGGACCTCCAGCAGCTTCTGTACAAATACACAATGATAAATTCCGTTGTTGAATTAAGTTGGAGCAAGAAATCCTTGACTAATACAAAAATAGCGACATGAAGGAACTGACAAAAATAAGCAGCAGTGCACAGGTAGGCAGTCACTAACTGCAGGGTAGAAGTTTACACAATGTATTTTGTGTGTTACCTGGTTCTATATTTAAGACAGACAACAATAAATTATCACTTTCCCTCAGTTGTTTGTGTTAATTTTGCTATTTGTTTCATTTATGAAGCAGATACTTATAATGCACTTTAAACATGCAGCAGCTATCTGTGATAAACATTATCTTCCTACTCCCGTAACAACAGATTTGTGCTGAGAACATCTACCATTGCCTGTTGTACCACTGCTGGAAAAACATGGGAACTTGCTGCCTGGTTCGCTTTTGATTTCCAGAACAAACTAAAAAAAAAATAAATAAATAAAATTGCCTCTCATTGTTGCTGTGCTTAGCAGAGCAACTAGCACAGGGAAGTTGCCAATGAAGATCTATAGCCAACCAAGTATATCTTGTAAATGTGTTTTCTAAGTCAGGAAGAGAAACTGAAACATGGGAAGCAATCTCACAGAAAGAGGTAGTTGAGGTTAGCGTTTTGTGGGAAATCAAGTAACTTTGACAGATGTATGTTTTTGAAAACCACATGAACTCTTAAAGATTTTGTCATGAGGAAGCTCTTTGCTCAGAATTTTCCCTTTTTTTTTTTTGTGCTATTAACATCTTAAAGACTGCTGATATATGCTGGCATCTGACTGGCATGATGAGAGCCCTGTACACTGCCACAGTAAAACACACTCCTCTAATCTGCATTTAATTTCTGTTTCTCTTCCTTCAGCTCAAGCTAGCTAGAATGCAGACAGCTCAATGTATTTAGTCCTTGGGATAAAGAAGTCTCGAAATACTTCAGAAGTATCCTCCTGCAAATAAGCTGGAGGGTGGGGATTGGCATCCACATGCTCTTGTTCATCTGCAATTAGCATCCACGTGAAGAAGATTCTTCAGTGAGAGAAGAGATGGCTAGGGTGGATCATTTCTCCTGCTTCAGTGTATCTTTGTATTACAGTCCAGGTCCTCATCTCATTAAAATCCATGTATTTCAATGAAATCAAAAAACTCCTGCTAGTTTTAAACAGCTAAGGACCTGCTCTGATCCCCATTGGGGTTGCAGGGAGTTCTCATAGTGTTGCAGCAGAGGATGGATATGCCCCTTTTGGTCTCTAACTAAAAAAAAAGATGCACTCTTTTAAACCCCCAGAAAGAGATCTCTCTAACATACACTCAGCCTTGCCCTGGGAAGGGGAGCCTGATGAACAACAAAACAATTTTGCCCCTGTTTGCCCAACGGTGACATCTGTGTCTTGTTAGCAACACACACATTTTTTAAATGGTTCTTCTCTCAGGTGGAAGGGAGCTGTATAACTTCATTCCATTGATGTGAATAGCTAACAATTTTGCCTCAAGCTTTTGCATTACTATTGTGTTCAGGTATGAAGTTAGATTCCTCTTGCCGTGGAGGAGAGGAGCTGAAGTACAAGAGAAAATTTCATCTTTAATTAATTCGTCTTGGACCCTCATGTTCCAAAAGTAATACCAGTGCTCCGGAAGTTAAGTATTTGCATGGATATTTTGTCATATTCAAATAGACTTTCTGAAGTTTTATTTGAAGTACCTGCAATTCTTAACCCATGCTTATCACTAATGCACTTTTAGGATGGGTCCCACTCACCTTATATGTAAATCTCTGAGCCAGATCATGAGTTGATACTTCTGGGCCATGTAAATACAATTGATTAAAAGCGTGTATCAGCCCATCTTCAAAGTGCAAAGAGGGGCCTTTCAAGCAAAAATATCACACATTTTTTTGAACCCAGCAATGATAGTATGGATATTCAGTTGATTTGAACTTAGAGACCAACACTGAAGCTAGGGGAAGAATTTTCCCACTGTGGTTAGATCTGTGCATGTGGGAGTCAAGTTGCACTCCACTTTGTGGGAGCTTCAAACCCAACACTTCCAAGGGTAGTCTTGTGGGAAATAAGAAAGCAATTTGTAGGTGGATGGAGATGTGATGGCATTTGAAAAAAAATGGTCCACAGGTGGCCTGAACCCATTCAGCAGTGCTTGTAAATCTTTGTTTCTATAAATTTTAAAGAGGAATAAAAATACTGAACATATCCAAAGCATTACATAGCTTTGAGATAGTAACTTAAACACCTCATGGTTTTGCAACGAGAATACATATGTTTTGTCATCAAAACCATGCAGTTACATCATAGCTCTAGTAGAGCATCTCTGTGCCCCAAGCGTTTAAGGTTAAATTGTACAGTATTTTCAACCTCTAGAAGGCATTTGAAGTTCTTTTGAAGGCAACTGAAGATGCTTGATTGACTCAGATGTACTCACACAATTATAAAGTGAAATAGGGGAGCTGACATTAAAGGTTGTAGATGTGGGATCCATAAAAATGTGATAACTTCTTCCAGCTTTAATTTCCCATAAAATAATTTTCATGAATTTATCTGCCGATCATTTCCCTGAATTCATCTGAAACACTGTATAGTAGTCAGAAAACCAGGGGAAAACTCACAGTTCCCTTTTCCCCAGAGTAATTTCTGGGGCCAGATACCTTTCCCAGAGCAGCAAGAGGAAGTTAAGATCCGAATGTAGAATTATTCTGGAAAAAAAATAAGGATCCCTTTTTGGGGTTAATAAAGCATGACTAGTATATTCCCTTCCACTCCCTCACCCTACTGTATGCAGCATGAGAGGACAGTGCTCTCAGCTGCACCAGAAAGTTCAGCAACTAATTCTCAACATCTTTCCTGAGATGCTGCAGAGTCCTTTCTTCACTGGACATAACCATGTGATTATTTACTCAGTGAAAAAATAAAAAGCCTTAAAGAAAACAAAGCTTAGTCAAAACAGGGAAGATGAGGTAGAATTAAAATAAATACTAGCTTTAAGCTATCTAGCTTTACCCTTCTCATGGCTGGAGCTAGGCAGGGTATTCTCACCTATTCACCCAGAAAGCATAAAGAAGGTGTAGGTCTGTAAAGCGAATCCTCATGCTTATAGTCTCCTACCAGCCAGCCCCTTGCTCGTTTATTCAGGACAAGTGCCTCACCACCTCACAGCCTTATTAATAATTCCTTATGTGGCTAAGGTGACTACCGTTTTCCAAGACAATTTCTTCCACCTACCTACGCAAGCCGAGCTGAGACTCACCGAGGATACAAAGACCCTTAATGCTGATTATTAGACACCCTTCAAGGGCTTACCGACCTAGTTGAGAAACCACATCTCACAGAGTGATCTTGGCCCTAGCCAGATTACGTATGCTGGTCGACACTTGAAACTTTTATTGGCTTGCCTGTGCAAGGTAAAGCGTGCCAACATAGTCACGCCAGTAAAAGCTCAGTGAGAATACATAATTATAAAGATGCCTTTCACAGCTACAGCTTATTTCAGCCCCCTCACTAAGATGAGACACAATATTACAAGAACTTTCGGGAGAAGGGAGTTAATACTGGGACTATTGCCGTTACTGTAGCTGTTTTAATTATAATCATGCAGTTAAAGTGGAAAAAAAAATTCCTGCACTGCCCTTTCAATTGAGAAGACAGGCATTTTTCATCACTGTTCCTAAAATCATTTCCCTCTGTTTTGAAGTGTGGTTTGAGGCAAGCACTCCAAATCTTCTATCAAACTTGGGTCTCTTTGATGATCCCCTTAGGCTCCCCTTCTGCCATATTAATTGAAGCTTAGTGCAGTAGGAAATTTTTCCTCATAAATTTTAGAAATGCTGCATATTTATCTAGTAGTACTACAACCTAAGATACATTTTAATTTTTGATGTCACTAATCACTTCTTTCGTACGGAAAAACATGCTGCCAGGGTGAAATCTTATGACTTTTTTAGGCAGGAAAATATCACAGAACATTAGGAGAGTGTAAAGATTTCCTTCCTTTATAATGCTTGCTGTGTGATACATCTTTGAGCAAGTCACTAACATGTGTCCCTCCTTGTTATAAAGCATATAACAAAACATGTGCACCTACCTCACAGGGGCGTTCTGAGGGCTGGCGCTTGTAAAAACCTTTTGAGGATGAAAAGCATTATATGAGTATTGAGCGCTAATCTCAGGCATGTGGACAAGCCGCGCACATTCGAAGTAAAAACCTTTCTAATAACATCCATCTGCATCTTGAATACAAGAAAGAAATTGTAAGACAGCCTGTCAATGATCAAGGCTTTTTCATGCAGCTCACCCTACTGTTTGGCGGCTGGCCAGCTCAGAGAGCCTACGGAGGAAAATGGCTCCGAAGGAAAAAATGTGCATGTTAAACGGAGGACAGCCTTTGTGAAGGGTGAGAAAAAACAAGACAAATACCGTCAACTGCCAAAGAGCTCTCTGGTACATGGAGGAATGAAGTGAGACGAAAGAGAAGGAAGAAACTGCAGTAGGCAGGAGCCTCCTCTTCTCACTAAAGATAACTCTAGCCTGTATGCTCTATAATGTTGAAATAAAACACATTTCTACATCAGGACCAGGCCTGCTTTACATTAAGGATGTTTCTCTGTGTAGAGGCTGGGAGAAGCCAGGGAAGAATTTATTTGGAAATGCGGCACCTAAGCCAACCAAGAAGGCGTGCTGACCTTCAAAACTGTATTAATGATACCACAAAGTCCTTCAAAAAAGTTTGTGGGGCAATGCAGTACAATCAGAGAGTGCTGAGGAGGCCCGAGTGACTCTTCTTCAGAGGGACTGATGCCAAGCAACAGGACTTATCTGGCTGTCAAAGGCACTTAAACTGGTGCTGCTGACATGCAGGGCACTGGCTCCCCAAGTCCTCCCTACTATTACAAGCCCTCGTGCAGAATCATCAGCATATTCTTTTGCCTGATATATAGATATATATACACACGCACACATATATATATCCCCAATGTCAGAACTAGCCCCCTTACTTCCTCTCACCAGTCATCTATGGATTCATTTCACTCAAGCTGTGCTCCAGCTGTACAGCGTTGCAATGCTGCAGCAAGCATATGGAGTTTCAGCCTCCTTCACTTCCTACAGGCTTTCAGTCTCTCTCTCCCTACAGTACCTCCTGCACTACCTTGGATGCAGCAAAGTATAATTAAAGTAAAATAGGCAGGAATTGAACTAATAACAAGAAAATCTCCATCTATAATCATATAGTTAGAGAATTTAATCTGGAAAGCTTTCCAGTCCTCCATTAAAATGCTTACATGGAAGATCAGAATTTACATTTATATAGTACCTTTCATTCTGATAGCTCTTCTTTACTGAAAAGTTGATTCCAGTCATGACTCATGAGTAGCCTTTCATTGAAATTCCTGCTGTATAGAAAGAGCCCAGAATTAATTATTTAAGCAGCTTTTAATTCACGTTATCTTGCCACAGATCAATTTAGCACAACTCATCAACTGCTAACATGATCAATAATTAATGTGGCTGCAGGTAGTCTACATCAGAGTTCTGTTAGTCTTAACATCTTCCTGCAGTTCGCTCCATGAACCCAGGGACAACAGGCCAGCTCTGCCATGGCTCACTCAAGCATAATTCAGAGGAGCTCAGTCCACTGAAATTAAAAAAAAAAAAAAAAAAGAAAAAAAAAACCAACTCAAAAACCCCAAAACCCTGCACCAAAGCAAAAGATTTTGAATATGCTCTCAGAAGTGTTCAGGATCCAACAGATGAGCCCTGGTGAATTTTCCTACCATGGTATATTGCGATACTAATCCCAGCATTTGATTTCCTGACCTCCCCCTCTCCGCAGCAGGGGTGGCAGAAGAGCATGTGTCCATCCCTCAGCTGTTCCAGTCCAGAGCCTGGCATCTTAACCCAAAATCTTTGCAGCTGAGATGCGCTGAAACGGAGATGCCACACTGTGGACTGAAGCAAACACTATTCACCTAGGTGGGGATATATGGCATCCAGTCAGTCACTACAGGGATGGCAACAGGCAGCAGAGAGACTGGCAACTGGAAAAGGTGGTGTTAGAGATCTGTGGCATGCAAAAGAGAACTTAGTACTAGCGTTCCTTTGGCTGTTATTTGGGATGAATTGTGCAGTGTAACTGCCCTAACATGAGCTTGAGAGAAGTGATTCAACTGTAGACAAAGCCAATAAATACTCCAATAAAACAGTAACTTGCCTGAGATCTCCAGGGCTTTTTTTAACCAAATTCGGACCTGCCATAAGTACCGACAAATATATTCATTCTCTTAGCAAAACCAAACCAAAACAAAACCACACTATATAATGGCAAAGCACAATCCTCACAGTCAAACCTTGGGAAGCATGAAAATCACATATTAAGGGTAAAGTCTTTAGCATGCCTTACCATATTCACACCACTGACAATGGCATCACTACCAAATAAATAGCATCATTAATATCTGCTACCAATAAATCCCAGTAAGCAAAACATAAGGGTTTTTTTTTTCCCCAGCCTTTCAGCAAAAACCTTGGCAGCAAGTTCACGCCTTCTTGTATCCATAGATTTCTGTTTCCAGCTATCACAGTTGTTCATTTAGAAACTGTTTTAAAATAAACCAACCTACCAAGTCTAAGCAGGTAGAAAAAGCAGAACGTGTGCTGCAGCTGCCCTGTTGCCTTGTATCTCCCTCCATCTCAGAAACAGACCCCTCCAGCAAGACAGTTGTTTGTAAGGCCTGAGGCAGTCCTGATGTCCACCATGTAGCTGCTTCAAAACTGGATGTACCTTTACAAACCTTTTGAATGACATTACTGTTCTTATTGCTGCCAAAAATTTTGAAGTCATATGATTTAATCTCTAGTCCAATGACACAGCAGTCCTATTTCCCCATCTTTTCTCTTTCTGTGACTTTTTAGGCTTTTTCTATACAAAATATAACCGTGCCAATTAAAAGGGTGGTCTTTTACTTTCATAATTAGACACGTACCATCAATTGTGAAAGAAATGTGCATAGCGTAAAGGCAGACAAGAAGAATAAAGGCTATCTCCTTTCCTGTATGAAAATCAATACCAACATAAGCACGCCTAACAAGCATCGCTTCTGTAAGTGTAACACTTCTTCAACTATGCTGGTAATTTAAACTGCTACAATTTCCCATGAAGACGAGGGCATGAGGACAACGCCAGCCTCTCGGCCCGTCTGCACATGCTGCCTCCCAGTTGCAAGGTAGCACAGCACACCATTGACGGTGACCATTGCAGATGACAGCAGGAGGCTGTACTCAGGCCCTGGAGATGCCCGGCAGAGGCACCCGCCCATCCCACCCTGGCATGACAGAGTGCAAAACAATCTGGCTGAAAGGCTTGGAGGAGAGGCTATTGGGAAAGGGAGAAGGAGTAAGAAATGGGAGAGACCAGACTGGGGAGAGGAGGAGACACCAAGTCATACTGGGAGGAGTAGCTGGAGGGTCAAGAGGAGGAGCCAGGAGTAAAATGTTGTTGAACGAGTAACCCTTGGTGATTCAGAGCCAGTGTCCACCGGCTCAGTTCTTACGCAGAAGATCAGTGTTTGCCAGCAAGCATGCACAGACAAGCATTGCCAATCAAACGCTCAGATACTGCCCTTTAGGGACGGTTAGGAAAAAGAAATTTATTAAAGCGACAATAAAAACAGCCTCAGTACACAAATCAGAGCTGCCACGTATGTTTAACCAGAGTGTTAACAAACACTGCGCTGTTCTTGATTATTTGTTAATTAGAAGTCTTATTTCAGATGTGGTTGGAAATATACTGGAAAACTCTTGCTTAGCATTTTTAGTATTGTACGTATTGCTGAAGCACTGAGGATTTGTACTGCACCATACCGGTCCCTTTGGATTTGCACACGTAGAAACGCCTCATACCCTAAGGTGTTTACAAGTGAAAGAAAAAGCAGGAGACAACAGATGGAATCAGCAGCTGGAGGATGGCAGAAATCAAGGCAGCTCTGACAGGCACGGCAGCCAGACTTTTGTCTGGGGCTCTCTTATTCCATATTTTTTGCCATCATTAAAAAAAAAAAAAAATAAATCAAAAGAATTAGTGGGTGACCAGAGAAAAAGTAACTCTAGAAAAAGACCTGTACGTCCTCACTTAGATCACTTTCATGGAGCAGAGGATCTTGAAGAGCCACGAGTGCTTCCCAGGGACCATCTTTTTGGATAAAGGCATCAAACAGCAGCTGAAACCCAAAAAGTCAAGGTCTCTACAACTCTAGTTTCCTAAAGAGAAATCATTTTACTTGTCAATGGGCAGTCTCCAGCAGACTTATTGCACCCATGGAAACAGATGTGGGCCTTACTTGGAGTCAACTCTCCAGGGATGCCTGCAGGGGCTGCGTGCCCAGGGCTGCCACCCTGCCAGCAGGGGGATCAGGCCAGGCCAACACCAAGGACACTTGTAGAGCCAAGGGGACGATAAGCCACAATATGTGCCTGCATGGGGGGAAGAACCTGCAGCCATCATGGTGGTGGGCAGAGGAACCCAGACGCAGCTTTCTTCCCAGGCAGGGAGAGCCCACACTACGATCTCTTCGCCCCGCAGAGCCTCGGCGAGGGAAGCACTAGTGGAGGCAAGGGTGATATTCTTGGGTAGGTGATGATGCCAGAGCCTTAGAGCTCCTCACACGGTGGGGATGCTGCTTCAGCCTGGAGCAGGACTGCAGGTCCTATGGGGACAGAGGAAGGGCAGCGCTACACACCACGTATGGACAACTGTCCATCTGCATTGCTGGTGTTTGTCCAGTGAACCCTTGTTTAACATGATAGATCGGTGATTAAAATACAAGCAGCACAGATAAGAAAGGCTAATTAGTAGCAAAACCTGTATGTTAAATGGTGCCACAGCTTTTGCTTCACGGGATGGTTTGATGCTTAGATAGAAAGAACCTACTTTCATGGTTTACGTTTTTCATATCAAGTAAGTATCTGGGTATTTTTCAACCACAAGGGCTTATTTATTGCGTGCTAGGTGCACACATGCATGCACACCCAGAGACAGTAATGGGAACTGGATACTTTTTCAATTTGGAAGCTTTTGTGCCCTGCTCAGCAGCTCTCATTCATTACTTAAAAAGTGTGCCTCGCACCTGCATATTGAAGAAAAAGCCCTGGCAGTATTCGAGGAGAGAATGAGGTTCTAGTCTGAGGGGCTGAATGAAAACCTCCTGCTGAGCGCCAGCAAGGATTTCTTGGTGTTTCTAGTTAACAGCAGTTACAGAGATGTTTTCCTACTACAGCTCCATTTGAATTTCAAATGCACGAGTATAAAAGAGCAGAGTGAAGAATAAAACTGACAGGCTAAAAAAAAGATGTACATTTATGAAATTAATCTGAATTTGTCTTGGAGCCTGCTTTTAAATTACAGTGATGCTCTATGTATAGATTCACATTAATAAAGATTTTTTAATAGCATAAATTTAGAGACTGAGACCTTTCGGTGCACTTGTATCTTGTAGTAATTAAACAATAATTGTATTAATTGTACTTCAATATTCTCTTTCTTCCTGAAATGCCAAGATACTAGAAACAGTATCTGGATGCTATAAATTGTGTTACATTACAGTATATGTGTTTCAGTAGCACTGAACATACGAGTATGTGCTCTTCAAGTTATGCACAGCAGTAGTTCCTGCCATTGGGGTACAAGTCACAGGAAAATAAAAACTGCAGTTTGGGGTCATATTAAAAATTCATACCGTCTAATATCCTTGCCAGAATTGCTTTGAGATCTCATTCACAGTTTTTGACTTGCAACTTCTTTGTGGCAAAAGGTGACTCAATTTAGCTATGAACTGCATGAAGAAGAATTTCCTTTGATGTTTTAAATCCATTCCCAGCAATTTAATTCTAGGTTTTGGCTTATGAAATGTTGCAATTGCTCCTTATTCACCTTCTTCAGAAAGGTCATTATTTAACAGCTCTCTGCTACAGCCTCTTTGGTAATTTCTGAAAGAAAGAGAGAGAGAGAGAGAACATAACATACATTTTACATACATACTTCCTGAAAAAGTGGAGGCAAACACATTGTCTTTAATTCCAGGTTACTGCTAATTTTCAGGTGTTAACAGAAGGGCACAGACAGACAGGTACATCCACATCAACTACTTTCAGTACTTTTTCTCATTTTCACACGTCAGTTCATGAGATTGGTAAGAATGGGGAACCAGAACAGCACACAATATTCAAGATATAGGTGCAGTATCAATATATTCAGTGGCATAATATCTGGAGGTTACGTTGAATTGCCTGTTCGCTATGAGCCAACGTGGTACCATGCCCACTTCTTGTCAGAAGGAGCACATAGTGGTAAAATTTCATGGTCTAAGTTTGTATGAACAGCACCCAGGGACAAAACCAGCCTGTCAGTTTACCTACTCAATTCTTCTGCAGCACTGTTAATACCGTTACAAAATACAGGAAGTTTCAGAAAAATGTCAGGTTGGACAAACCTATTTTGATGAACTACTGTGCTACATGCTGCCCTGAGATGTTTTTCTACCAAAAAGCTTTTCTACCCTGCTTTTTATCTAATATCATGGTAAGATTGCTATTACTCTCAGTAGATGGTGGATTACACTCTCTTAGGAGCATAGGTTTTCTGGGGAAAGCACTTTTCCTGAGAAACTAATCTTGGGAAGTGCTTTGAACTCTTCTTGCTGACTGTCCTTAATCCAATAACGTTGCAACAGTGTTGTGTGACACGAGCGTTGCTCCTGTGAATGATTTCTGCCAGGCAATTCTGAGACAAGAGGAATAGTCAAGGTTATTTTTAAAGCACCAGAAGTAACTTAATCGCAGCAACATAATCGCTAATCAAGAATGCACAGCTTGCTATTAGTGACACTGATATCTTGTAAAGGGAAAAGTAAATTTCACCTGATTATTTATAGAGTTCTGTTGCATGTAATGGAGCAAGTATGTTATTGCAGATTTACAAGTTAGCAGATTGGTTCACAATTAGCATATTATTCACATGTATTCTAGGACTCTTCAGATAAAGAGCCAAGCATCTTTGTTTCAAGTTCCTAATATTCCAGATAGGTCTACAATTACTGTTACATTTCCAAGAAAAGATTAGAAGATTATTAAAAAAAAAAAAAATCCCTTAAATAATTCCTTAAAAATAAAAAGGGATTTATTTATGTAATAGTATCTGTAAGCTTCTTGGTTCTGGTTTCAACAAAATTTGTGACTCTCTTGTTGTGATCCAATTTAAAAAAAAATAGTGCGCTCCCATACCTCTACAGCTGTGTCCTAGAATTTCAACTGATCTCCTGACCCAGCTGGCAACCCTAAGGTCAAAAGGGGCTTGACCTTCTCATACAGCCTCCGAAACCATCTTCTTAAGGAAGAAGAGATGATAAAATGAATTATAAACCTGACCAAGCAGGACTTCTTCACTATATCATTTCAGTCACTCTCACAGAGGATCCTGATTAACAGCTTGAATGACTGTTAGCAGGTGACAGGAGGGTAGAGCTTGCTTTTATTTCTTCTGCCCTCTTCCAGCTTCATATTCTTCATCACATTTAGGAGAAAAAGCTAAGCAAATAAAAGCAGAGTTAAATACGACTTGAAGTACGGCACAGGTGATCCTTGTTACTTTTTGAAGATATTTAACTGGTGTATTACAATGAGACTTCTTGTGTCTAAGGGCCCCATTATCTCTGTCTTGATAACATATGTAAAGAAGGAAAGTGCTAAAGAAGAACCATGATTATACAAAAGTCTGAACTTCCATTCTCTACGCAAGTGCCACAACTGATGGGCTATTTGTGATTTCAGAACCTCCAGGAGGAGGTTAGACCATACTTCTGTATCAGCCTTCACCTGCTGATTGCCGTAGCCCCTGGTTTGCACGTAGTCCCTCCAGGGACCCAAAGTCATTTACCTCTGAAAGAAAGCCGAAGATTATTCACCCCTCTGGGTGCCATCCTCCCTGGTATGATGCCGGCTCAGCAGTTCTGACCTTCAACCACTTGTTCCCATCTCACACAGTTTGTTTGGCACAACTGTTTCTCCCCAAGCCACTCCCCGAGGCCACATGCAAAATGAGATCAGTGAACTGATCTGTGCTAAAAATAACCAGGAAAAAAACCCAAAGTATTCTACCATGTGGCTGACAAGCAGTTGTTTCAGCGCCATGGGCAGGCCTGGGTAGGCAGGCAGAGGGGTTGAAGCTGACAGCACTGCAAAGAAATGGCATGGGGCATCCCACCTGGTACCTGTGGCTCTTATTAGATGGTGATCTCAGGATAGTTCTCAGAGGGTGGATTCCTACACCAAGCAGGTGAAAGTTGTGATTGTCATTTGCATGGATATACCCAGGAGGTTGAAATATCTGAGATATCTCTTTCCCTAAAGATAGGCAGACAAAAAGTCAAAAAAACAGCAGTGAGGTGCAGAAAATGTTGATGCCTATGCTGTCCCTGAGGAGTGGTTACCTCTGTCTACTGACTGCCATTTGGTGCTTTTCAAGAGGAGAAATACCTAATGGACGAAAGATGGAAAGCAGTTTATGATGCTGAAACTCTGCCTCCATCTTTTGAAGGAAATAACAGAAGTAAAATAAGCCAGAGAGACATGTTTGCATTTGGAGTAATGTTTGAACTTATGGTCTGTAACAGAGTTAAGGTTTTCATTATTTCTCCATTTCTCATTCACAAATTAATATTTAGCACTCAGTCTGGCTTGACATCAGTTTTAAAACAGAACAGAAAACCTTCTTGTCACTGATTTAGAATCACTGGCCCTGGGGCTCTGTTTTCTGAGCAGCTCACTCCTGCAAATCACAGAGTACCTTCAGCTTGTGTAGAAATTAATAGGTTCTGCTGTAAACACAGGTCTTGGGCCTGCTTATGCTTTTCATTAAGCCATCATGAAATAGCTATTCCTAGATAAAGCCAGCTGTGGCCATTTTGTACTGGAAAGCAATTGGGATGTTCCAGTTAAACTGGAACCAGGAACTCTTACTCCAGCAAAAGAAAGTCCACACATGGAATTAATTTTAAAAGAGTTAATCAGAGCAATACCAAGCACAACTCATGGTATTTCCTATGTGCTTATATGGTTTAGGTCAGGTTAAAGATGTTCATCACATGGTGACAAGGCAAATTTTCACCTTGATTCTCTGGAACCCTTACACAAAATATGCTTAACTGTATCCGCCACAAGTAGTCATCCTAACTACCAGCTTCAGCTGGTCAAATTAGTGTCATCTGGAAGTTACTGTTTGGCCGGTAGGATGAACTATTTCTGTTGTTGTTGAGGGAGTGGGATGACACTAATTCCCTGAAGAGTGTTGTAAATTTGAGCAATGGTTCTGTATTTAGCAATGATTTGGTTCTCTGTGATTTAAATATACCCTACTAGCATATGTTCTTGCTGGGGAATAAGACAGCTAGGATATATGTGATTATTTATTTACATTAATATAAACAAAATTAAATACCCTAGTTTATAATTGATATTTCAGCACTAACAGTGAAACAAAAGGAAAACCAGTCTCAGTTTTATTTGAATAATTGTCATCCCTAGCATCTTCTCTTCCCTCTTCATCATTCTGAGAATATACCCACAGCTTTCTCCAAAACCTTGATCAAATAAATATGTCTTTCACTGTGCCTAGAGAATCAGTGTATCTGGACCCAGCTAGGAAGCATACTGCAGAGATTTCAATTCTCCACAGAGTATACACTGCCAGCAGTGCCTCTCTTTATCTGACCAAGAATAGCCTGCTCAAACGCCTTTGCTAAGCCAAAACTGTTGAGAGGCAGTCCCTCAGGAATCAAGTCAGGGTTTTTCCCAGTGACAGATATATTCCATCTTCATCGTTATTAATGGAACATTTATAATTGATTTTCTTTGTTTACTCTTTCCCTTATTCTATAGGGAAGAACAAAAGTCTAAACTTTGCTTTCTGTATGACAAACATGAAGGCATTCCTTGCAGAGTATTAATCACACAGTGGGAAGCATTGAGAGACTGCTTGACTTTCTATTAAATCACAGTTCAATTTCTACCGATTATTCAAATACATTGTTTCTTCTGAAGCCCAGACAGAACAATAACACACGTAATTAGTGAAGATTGTTCTCCGGAAAGGGGAATGTTCAGTTACATGAGAGTCCAGACTGTGGAGCTGAAAAATAATAAACCCAATGGAAAAATCAGGACATAGTTCCAAGTTCTGGCAGCAAAGTTGATTTAAGAGATTCCTGCTTTTGATTTTTGCACCTCTGACACAATCCGCTGCCTCTGCACTTGTGCTGATGCGACTGTTTTGGGGATGGGCTGTAAACTGGATTAGTGAAACAGCCTTAAGAATATCTCCCCATCACCTTTAATTAACAGTGAAAAATGTTATAAATTAGCAGGACCCCATCATGCAGAGGCCTTGGAACCACACTGTGCATCAGCTATTAACTCTGAGAAGCATGGTCAGTTAGTACCTGCTCCTCAGAACTCAGCTGCTGATTACAGGATGCTGGAAAATATGGATAAGATGTTAAAGGAAGCATTGCATGGACTACCAACACTTAAAATTTAGCCCCATGCTGAATAGGACTGAATCTAGTTTTGAAAGGTGCCCTTCCCTGTTAATGCAATACAGTCAAAACAAAAATCATCGGCCGTTACTGAGAGGCTAGCCTGGCTTTCAGCTGAACTGGAGTGATCTTTGTTTCAACTGCCTCTGCACACAGTGATCTATTTTCAGTTAATGTGGATCCTGAGAAGACATATGGCTTGGAAATGAATCCCTTGCCTAGGAATAGGAGTCCAGTATTATCTACACTTGAAAGTTCAGTTGGATTAACATATAATTATAGAAACTATTCTGGAATAACTCCCCAAACGTTTCACAAAAAGAGCTCCTTTCTGTTCCTGTTTTGCCTCACCCATTTTCAACAGCTGCTCTGTGTGAAAACTCACCCTCCTGTTCTGCACCTTTGGGTTTTTTTTTCTGATAACTGTGATAGTTTGGAGGATGATTTTCTTCATCCTCAGCCTGGATCAATACAGCTCTACTAGCTAAAACAATAGCATAAATATCAGTAGACCAGCAGGGAATTGATTTAAATCTACGCCAGTGATGAAGTTGTCTGGCATCATCAGCTGCTGCTCCAGTAGGAGATTTTGTCAGCACGCTTCTAATGGTTTGTCCTTTTAACTAAAAACATGGCTTGTGGCTTTTCCAGAGGCCTGAACCCACCCTATGCTTTATAATCTCTCCATGTGACAAAGCTTCAGGGCTGAGCCTGGTACAAAAGGAGCTCTCGTTGATGCCCAAAAGCTTTTCTTCCACTATAATGATGAAACATTTCTAGAGCTTTACTTTTTTTTTTTTTTCTTCCCCCTCCCCCCCCATAAACATAGATGACAGATATTCCCTCCTCAGCTGAAAACCTGTGTGGGTTTGTCTGGCTAAATGATATTTGATGGCTGAATCCCTATAAAGTCCCAGTTATAGAGGTGATGATAGAAATGGTAACAAGACTGTCCCTCTCAGGCTACTGTGATCTTAACAACTTAGTCATACTAAATTTAGGGTATCTTTTTTTAAGCTATTATCCAAGTGCTTTGTAATAGCTATTATAGGCAGAATCTGCCTTCAGATGCTGTCAACCTCTAACAACCTTCAGATTTGGCAGTAAAAATATCAATATTAATCTCAGGCTGTAAATTGATGCTACAGAGACTTTGGTGATTTATGAGTTCCCATAATACTTTTTTGCCCTGGCTGCACGGGTGAGAGACATAGCTTGCAATCACAAGCCCTCACGTTAAGTTTCTAGCTATGTGTTGCTAAAGCAGTTTTGTAAATGCTTGGTTTACTTATTTACATTGACTTATTTATATCTAGCCCATAACAGCAGCTTATGAATTTCACAGCGCTCCTTGCAAAGAGCACCATTGCTTCTGTTTTACGCACTGTGAAAGTGTGCTGTGGAGGTTACTGGTGAACCTCGGCACGAGTGAAACTCTGAGGTCAGTTCTGCGCGTCAGTCTCCACGCTCCCGGGCCTTGACCTTCAACCCAAGAAAACTCAGGTACTCAGGCTGGGTGGGAGCTGTGATGCTTCCCAGACAGATGTCCCACCGGAAGGCTCAGTGGACCAGCAACAGGGAGTATGGCTTCGCTTTGCTGTTCTTTTACTGTGCCTTCTGGGTTTGCACCCGATCCGCTGGAACAGCATCTCGTTCCAGAAATTCAGACCCTTTCTTAATTCTACACTAAAATTCCTTGTAGACACACCTCTGAGTGATCTGAAGAAAGTCTCTTAAAATCACTGGGCTTTGTTATTTAAAGTAACTTTGATTTGATGATGTTTTAACTTGACAATGAAATCAATTAAAATTAATTAAAGACACTTTCATTCTGGATTAAAATACATATATTGACTTAATTTAGTAAAACAAAGCCACTTTAAATTCATATCTTCTGCTAATACATATTCATTTCCTGAACATGTTTATATAAATAAAACTGAAAGCACCATTTTAACAGCTACGTACTTAATAAAAAATAACAAAAATTTTCTTTTTACCAGAAGAAGGAGGCTAATTTTGTTTAATGCCATGCCCCTTTTTCAATAGCCAGATTTTCAGAGGAGGAAAAAGGAATGTTTCAGTGAAAAAACCCAAACATGACCGCCACTCTGGGAGGCACAATCTATAGATATAACAAGTAAGATGTTCCTGCAAAGTGGAACAGCTGTATAAAATTGTTGCATTAAAAGTAAGATAAAAGAAAATAAAGCATACTGATATAGGCTAGTAGCAAAAATAATTCAAATAAGGAGTTTCTCTGTCTTTTCTGGCTGTAAGACCCAGATGCTCTGCCTGATTACAGAACAAGGAAGCCTGAACATACTCACTATATAGAAGTGACATCTCCAGCAACAGAGCGTACCAGCGATGCTAACTATTTGTGGTGTCTGGCCCCCTGTCCTTCATATGTACCACCTTGCAGACCTTGCTAGCCTGGTGAAATTGAGTGGAGTGTGAGGGAGCTCAGCCATTTTCCCAGGAAACGTCTCCAGATTGGAGAGTAGATTAAGGTGAGGAAGACTTTGTATCTGAAGTTACCTGAGTTGCAGAAGGCAGAAGAAAGCTGCACTCTGCTTTGCAGTTGCATTCTGAATTATCATTCTGAGATTAATCATGGACTAAGGAAGGAACAAGAGAGAATACAGCTGTTAGATTAAAAACCATGCTAAGCAAAATGTCAGCCCAGGCTTACAGAAGCTTCAAGAAATATTGTTGTAACATTTTGCCCAAAGTCAGGCTCCCGGGTGGATGAAGCTGCCTGAAAAATAACCTGACTAAAGCATCCTACTTAACATAACACAACAGCTGCTTTTAAGGGCTGAGTGGCTGTGGGCTGGATTTTCCCACATGACTAGAGTAGCCAGAGATGCGGGAGAAGCTGTTTGAGGGAGTGAGGTCTAACGCGACATGAGCCGTCAAGAGATCCTGGACCTGACCGAGTCCCAGACCTTGCAGAGAGACCCAAAACATCAGGTTTGCAACCTTGGTGTGACCAGAATCCTGCAGGGTTTGTGCTCACAGATGCTTAAAGACTCTGGGTAATTCTGCAACCCTGCATGTTACTCAGTCTCATGCAGGGCGTGCAGTACAGAAGTAGATAACAAGCTTCAGACACCTGAATTTGTTTCTCTTTCCACTTTTTCTAGATCCTCATTTTGAACCTCTTACTTGCACATCTAGTTACAGCTGAATTCGTATTTACATTAGGTTATAATAAAAAATCCTACAGCTTGATTCCTGAAACAATTTGTATTTATATATGTAATTTGTATTTATATATGTAGATATGATACACATCACATTTTTCTTATACATACACACGCAAACTCACACATGATGATATGGGTATATTTAACATCGTTATGTTTATTGCATAGTAGTTTTAGAAGCCCAAAATAGGCTAGGGGTTTGATTTTTTTTTAGGGTTGTATGAAAAAATACTAGAGGTTTTTTCCCAAAACAAGCTTTTTCAATAGTTAAGGTGCTCTTACATTGCGCTGCAGTGTGTCTACATTGAACACTGTGTAACCTTCCAAGTATATCCTTCTTAAAACACCAAAAATAGAGAAAGTATGTAAGCTATTCATGGGTTTTGTCTGTTATACACCATGTTGAAAATAGATGTAACTCATTAAGTGGACACAGTGAGGGGAAGAGAAATTAGTCCCTCCTGGGAGCAAATGAGCCTGCTTGGCAGGGAAGAAGCTTCCCAAGGACAGAGACAGCCAGCTAGAAAAAGCAAGTAGAAATGAGAAATCTTGGGAACCGGAAAGCTGTGGCATAATTGGGATTAGAAAACTGCTGGGAACAGCAGATGCACAGGCTCCTGAAGTGATGGAAAGAAAAATAATTCGGGGGGGGGCAAAGTACAGTGTGTAGCATTTGCTGCAATCCAAGAAGCTGGTGAAAGGTTGGTACAGCAAGAGTGAACCTGAAAGAGAAGACCCATGCCACATGGACCAAGCGAGAAGGGTTAAGTATGTGTACAAACCTTTCTGAGTCTGGTTTCAGTCAGTTTTCTGCAGTTATAAAATTTGCCTTGACTTAATATCTGCTCATGTGAAACCAACTTCTGATCTTAACTGGTCTTTTGTGTTTTTTGAGGATATTTGAAGAAAAGTTATGGGGTTTCCTTGAATCTGTAGCTGATTTGGAGTCCCCTCAAGTAGAACTAATCAGCTGCTGGGTTATCAGCTCTGAACAGTTGCCCTTTCTGGTCCTCATGGGGATCTGGTGTTGTCCTCCCAAGCACACAACAGACTGTCCCCCTCTCCCCAGGGGGAAGTAAAGCAAGACAGAGGGGTAGATTTTCCTTTTTGATCCTCCCCCCTGGATGCAGAGAACAGGAAGAGAAGGAACTTGCCCAATTTGTTTTCCCCTACTCACAGCTTTCACAAAACAAAGAAATATATTCAGTAGCACGGCAGGAAAGTAGCTGCGGGTGGAAGTGTTTTAAGTGGATGGAGCTACTTGTCTGAGTTAACAAGCCATTGAAATTAAGAAGCCTAACTGGATCAGATCTATCTGAAAGGAAGTGATATCTGGTACGAAACTGATAAAGCTTTAGCTTCTAGGGGTTGATTCTTTGTGACTTAATGTGATGCAGTGAGATAAAAGTCAGCAACACTCAGACACTCCGCAAGCCTCATTTGATCCCTGAGGACACCCTTTTTGCATTCCCGCTGTACACCACCTTTCTAGGTCAAACTCTGAATCTTCATAGATCATTTCTCTGCAAAGTCTGAACAGACATACAGTCCTGGCAAGAGCTGTTGTATTGACTAACATCTCCTGCCGTTACTCTGAAAACTTTTCCTGCTGAAATGAATTTGGTGTGAGTCCAAACTTGTGAAAACACAAATAAGGGTGTGCATATATATTACACATATCCATACCCTCCATGTATAGGTATAAGCGTGTGTTATACCTATACGCTAGGCCTGTGATATTGCTTTTCTGAATTTAACAATGTGCACCTGAATTCCTTCTTAACATCAAGCACCAATGTGCACTACTGAGGGGCACTTTGGTACGTTTGCGCAGAGCTGTGCATTCTTAGGAAGCAGTAGTCATTTAGGAAAGGCTTGTCTGATGTGAGTATGTACATATCCCAGGGGCACTGCCACGTGCCAACACACAGGCTGGATTTTAATAGCAGAGAAGAGGGATATTAGGTCTCTCTGCATTATGGAAGAAGCTGCTGCATAAAATGTGCTATCACAGCTTGATACATTCTGCAGCTCTGGCCATGAGAGAGGCCAGCAAAAGCTGAGCTCTACATAGGTAACCAGAGGTCCTCCTGCCTTGCCCCCTTGTACCCTGTGTGGCAAACAGCACTTAAATTTAGCATTAAATGACATGGTTTCTTCCCATTATCAGCTATCTATTCATAAATGAACTCTCCAATATAGAATGAACTCTCAATATTCAACGGGGTTTCTTTTTACAGTCTATAGATTTTATGGTCTGCTTTGTATTTCTAAGTGGGCTTTTTCTAGTACTAAAATGGATCTGAACCACTTTCTTCATTTAAAATCAATAGCAGACATGGATTCCAGGTCTCTCTTAAATATCTGAGCATCAACAAATAATCACTACTCTCGTTTCTGATCTGCAGATATTGCTCTCAACACAGATTAAAATAAAACCAATTTAAGCTGCTTAGTGAAGGTAAAATAAATAGCTTTTAGAACAATTTATTAGAAAAGTAAATATTTTAGCTCATTATTTATCATATGATCTTTAATGTAATTCCAGCTAAAATACGGTGCTTGTGTTTACTCTCCTTTACACCATAGACACACTGTTGAGATATTCTAATCAAGCGTGTTTAAGACACCCAGCCTCACCAGAATAATGCTTTCAAACATATTGCACAAAGCAGTAATTCTTAACTCGCAGTGTTTCTGCCAGTGTTAACACCCCCAAATTTCTGAAAGTGAAAGCATATTGCATGCTGAACAAGGGCCTTAATGCTGTCACCATAGAGATGACACTTCACAACCCTTATTTATGTCTCCTTGATTGCACCAAACAAACGCACTCTCTTTATAGACAAATGCTTTTGGTTTCTTGAGGATGATTTCTCTAGATGATGTTTTAAATAATGTCTTTATAGATACATAAATATTATTTTGCAGTATTGTGAATTTTTCAAGATAAAGAATACAGTAACCCTTCAGACAGAAGAAAGACTACAATCAGTCTGAATAAATGCGAAGGAAATTCCTCAGTTAAAATGACAAACAGACAGAACAGACACTCTCTTTGTCTCCATGGAAAAGGATGAAAGAACCTGTTGTTTGTATTTGGCCAATGAACTTGAAAACACAGGGGAGAAAATATTTTGGGTAAACCAAAACAAAAATATTTTTCTAGGACTGGAAAACCAAAATCACTTATTTTTCCTTCAAAATAGAAAAAAAAAAAAAAAAAGACATTTTGAAACTGTTTTTACAACATTTTTCTTTTTTTACCCAGTAGAAAGTTTTGCAAAGTTGAGAGCTCAAATTCATAAATATTGCTAGCTGTTTTCCAGTAAATAAAATAATTACAGAAATAACCACCCAGCCCTGTTTCATAATAGCTAGAGAGTGAAAATCAATGCAGTGCAGAAGGGCTACCCACCTCTAAGCCTTTTGTGCTACGCAATCGTACTGCAAGAAGTCCTTGTCCCCACCCGCCATTGCGCAATTGCAGCACGGAAGGAATTTCTCTGACCGGTGAAGTACCGTGCACACTCGTAGTTCTGCATAAGCTCTTACTTAGAGCAAGGGAAATTATATATGATAGCAAAAGTCAAACTTTATTCTAATATGAGAAGGGACTTCAGCACCAAGTTCGTATCTCTGGACTGAGCGTATTTAAGCCTGACCGTGTCGTTCAGTGTGGGACACCTCTGCTGATCAGCAACGTTTGCAGAGTTTGGTCTGCTTGTGTGTAATTGCTTTCTCAGCCTTACTCCTGACAAACCCTACAGTAGACCCAAGGACCAGCGTTCCCTAAGTTACTGACCAAAACAGTTGCTTTGCCTCCTTTTCCTGACTTTTATTCTAGTTTATTCTTTCTTGTGCTCATTTCCATGACAGCTAGGCCCATATAAACAAACCCCCTTGAAATACCAACTTGATTAAGCTTATATCAAATGACAGCAATCTAAATGCTCCTGCAGTGATCAACCCGCTCATAAACACAGAAAGTTTTGCACTGTGACCCATGGGCCAAATCCAGCCCAGAGGACAACTCCACCCACCCTGCCATCCCTGATGGCCACGGCACAGGCAGAGGGAATGAAGGCAGATCATCTGCTCTTCCCAAATACTGCCTGTATTTGAAGCAAGGTTCAGCTGACAGACCCTCGGCCTCAACACTGCTACGTGCCATGTCTGGGCTACGTATGCTTAATAGCCACTGATTTCAGGAGCTGATTATCTAATTGCTCTGTCATGTCAGCTTTGACCTCACACTTGGCCCAAATCCCCCATCAGTCCCTGATGTCGCTCACACTTTCTGGAAATAGCCTGGCTGCCTCTCCAGACAAGGAAAAGCAAGTGCGGGGTAGGTGGTGTCAGGCACTTGTGCTTTTGACCCTGAAGGCAAAATGGATTCAATTGATTTGAGGCACTTCACTCTGTGAACTTGAGCTGAACGTACACAGTGGGTACAGAGGGGGTAGATATGGCCGGTGGAGATCTGTTTCTCAAGCTGTAGCAGGCGAAAATGACCTGTGAGCTTAAGCCTCCCCAAAGCAGAAACCATCTCCCTTTTATGCAAAAGGTACAGTGGACTCAAACCCAACTAAAGGTTTTAAGAGTCATTTGCTGGTGCTCCTTTTAGTAGAGTTTGTACACTGAATTGCTTGTATCTGCCAGAGAAAACCACAGAAAACTTCAGTTTATCTCCTCTCACATCTCTGAGAAACAGAGCTGCTATATGCTCCCCTTTTCTCTCAACATGCCTTATCAGGGAAAAAAACAACCCCCGAAAAATGTAACTCCCAGTGACTGATGGGATGGATGTCCCCAAGCAGGCTGCCTTGCCGTCCCCCAGGATATCAGCTGAGACAACTTGGGGGGGCTGCCGTGGGGGGAGCCGCCTGCAGCCTGCCCCAGCCCACCCTACAACGCCTGGGACAGGCAGGAGGGTCTGCGTCCCCCTCCGCGCCGTGGGTTCCTGTGGCAGCCACAGGAGTGCTGGCAAGTCCCTCTCCATCTGAGCAAAGGGGATAAATCTGCAAGCCCGAGTCCAAGCACCAGTGTCTGCCCTCGTGATGCCTCTTATCTGGGCTACAACACCCACGTGAGGGAAATGCAGTTTTCCCTCTGAGAGGTTGTTCCCTGATGTTCAGACTTGCTAGTACCGCAGCTATGGCACTGGTTCACGTGTAAACCTTTCAGCCTTTCATTGGGAACAGGAATGCTTGTTTTTTCAAGTGCATGTCTAAATTCTTCCACAGTTGAAGTAAGCCACCAGACAGACACAATTGCTCTACTACAGTCGTAACGAAAACAAAGAGAAAGAGGAGAACAGGATAGCAAGGATGAAGGGAAGGACACTTGTGAGTGGGGAGACAAACTGGGGGACATGGGCCAGTTCAAAGCTTTTGTCTGACGACTGGTCTAAGCACAGTTTAGGCAAATCACAAGCTACAGCTTCCACACTACTTGAATTCTGTGGGTTAAGAAAAAAGAAATTACTTAAGGAATTGTCACTGCTTTGTCTATGTCTGATATTTTTTACTGTTTGATTGCACAGGACCTGAACAATTACACCGACCAAGTAAGACCAAGAAGCAGAGAAGTCAGGGAGGACAATTAAGCCACCCTGTTTTGTTGAGCTTCAGAGGAGCTGTGATTCAGCTATTTGTACCAATTCTTTTCCCAACATATGTCCAAGTCCTGCCCACAGATAAGCATGACAGGAATTCAAATAAAGACTAGTCGGGGCATAGGTGTTGCTGACAAACACATATGTTGCTCTGTGTGGCTTCTTTCCCCAAGACAAAAGTAATACACATGGTTATCTCACTCAAGGAAGTTAAGTTTAAAAAACAGCTTCTCGCTGAAGATTGAACCTTGACTTACTTACAGTGATATTTGCTGTTCTGGATGCATTTGTCTCCTGCGAGCTCAGAGGCACAGTCTGTCATGAACTTTGGGGTTTATCCCTTTTCTGTTTTCCATTTGTGACCTTTAGATGCATTTTAAATAATACCTTACCTTTCCAACAATTCTTCCTCTGCTTAAAAAAATCTACAGAAAAGCATTTCTCTAAGTGACACTTTATTACCTCTTTAGATAATTCTTTCCAAAATTTTAATGGAGTCAAACCGCTGCCAAGCTCACTGTCTCCGCAACTCTTGCACAATGTGGAAGCAAGTAATGATTATTATTTTGCACATTCTCTAGTTTCATTGTCATATCTCTACCTAAGTCTTCCAGATGGAAATGGACCTAGTCTTCCTTCCCAGGGCCTACAGGAGAGGGGGATGTATACCTTAAGGTTAACATTGTACCATGTTTTGTTTCTGTTTCTCTTTGACAAAGAGGACTGACTCAACAGGCTGCTGAAGATAGAGCAACGCATTGGTACCAAAGTAACTGGTAACCACTTATTAATTTTTTAAATTTTGCTCTAATCACTGCCCTATGAGGATGTTCTCTGAAAATTCCTGGAATAGGCAAATTATTGGCATACTTGACTTTGAAGCACAACAGATCAAACGAAAGCTTACCGCTGGCACCCACTGCTGTAGAAAACCATTGAGAATATTTAGCTGATATTTTTTTCATAAATCAATAGAAGTATTCCAGAGCTAAACTACAATACATTTCAAGCAGCTAGAAGAGCTCTCAGGGGAATATTTAATCCCCTTTGAAGAGCACGCCTTGTTTCACAGAACCCCATTTAGTTTTCAGTGAGAATTAATTTTTCCAGTTACTTTGATGAATGCATCTTGAAAGAAATCTCAGGTTTATAAAGCAATAGTTAGCAATAATCATCTTCAGCTATGAATGTGCTACAGAAATTGGAGAGTGACAGTAGAAAAAACCTTATGAGACTGGCAGAGCTCTTCCAGCAAAACCATGCATGTGAAAAGAACTTACGCTATTCCAGTAATATATAAGACTTTGAGAGGTTCACCATGACTAGGAGCTTTGACTGCTGAGGCATTCATAATGGAGACCTAAGTAAAACACGGAGCGGTGAAAAGGACTAAGGGCATTTATGGGGAAGGACCGCCCAAGTTTTGTTGTACCTCCTGTCCTTCCTCCAAGAATAACCCACTGGGAAATACAGTCTATTAACGAGTGCAAGGCAATGATCTCCACTGGAAAATGGGAAATGCCTAAATTCCCTAGAACTCGCCTGGGAAGCAGCAGGTGACAACTGAAGTGCATTCACAGTCACAGCGGGTCTCCAAACGTGTACACCTGCTCCCGGGGCCACAGAAACGCGTCCTGCTCCTGCTCAGCAGACATAACTGCATGTCTGCATCGCCTCAGATGTGCCAAGCAGCACGGGGCTGCGGAAGGGCAAGGTCGCACAGACAGACCTGCAGGCACAGCTCTGCTCAGCTTCTTCCTCCCTCCCCTTTGCTCTTGCCTGCGTTCACTGCAAACAGGAGCTGCTGCCCTCAGGACACTGTTCCCCTGCACAATTCCCTGTACTGCAAGGAGCTCTCACAGCATATTAGGTGGTTTCTTTGTTTGCCCCTTTTGTACAACCTGGAGCAGCAGCGGTGCTGCCACAGCTGCCGGGGGCTCGACTGGGTGCGATGGATATAACCAGGCAATGCCTGAGCAGCTCCTCCAAGCTGAACTCCACGTTGCTGGTAGTAGCAGCAGTACTGGGAACAGATGGGCCAGCTGGTCTTCAAAGGCTATAATCGCTCTCCAAACTATGGCACGGGTACGCTTCCTAGTGTGCCGGGAGTAGGAAGTCATTATCGACTTACTGCTTATTTTGGTTATTACAGTAGCATGTTGTTGAGACTCTTGTAGCCTGGTCACAAGCTACAGCATAAAATTCACTTCCACAAAATCTGTGATCCCATGGTGTCTTCAGTCCCTTGCTGGAAGGCAGCCAGCACAGTCAGGCAGTGTTGCAGCTTTGTCATTTTTGTAAAGCATTCATAAAACATGCACTCTATTAAGCACTTGGAAAGTAATCTGAGTTTAAATTGATTGTTGAACAAAGAAGGAGCAATTTGCTGTTGGGGAATGTTTTATTTGCTTTTCACCATAAGAAGGTGGATAGGAAAACAAAGTCACCCAAGTTGGAACTAAATAAATTAAATGCATTCAATTAGCTAATGGAGTGTCTCACAAAAGGTTGCACTATTAGAAAATTAAATTAGTTCTTCCTAATATGATGAGATTCTTTAAGACATTAACACCTTTTTTTTTTTTTTAAACTGTCTGAAATATTTGGGGAATTATTTTTCACTGTAGGCTTTTTGCTTTCCCTGTCATACCTTTCAGGCCTAATTCTCTTCACTCTTACAATCAGTGCTAATTTGTGAAAAGCATTTCTAAGATAAATAACTTTGGTGAAATTCATCAGTACAAGGAACATGTTTCAGATTTTTCTAATGGAACATGGTGTTCTCAGAGATCAGTTTCACAAGCTATTATATGATTTAGTACCATTGGTTACAAAGAAATTCAACCGAAGCATGTTTAGTGGTGGTTTCTTATGCCTTTTTACAGCGAAACAACTGAAAGTGGAAGATGGAAGTATTTTGAATTTGCGGTCTTGCCCTTGCAATGTTATTCTGGATGAGCTCCATCCAACTCACATTAGGTTAATTAACAGCAACATGGTGTTTGCTGGGGACAGCTGCGGAGCGGCCAGACGTACCTCTCTGGTGCACTACCACGGTGGTGTGCTCTGCATGCTGTGGTGGCAGAGACGTCCCATTCCCTTCACGCCGCCCCAGTTGGGATGCTGCAGGGTCTGTGGCTAGGAAGTGCAGTGCACAATCAGTCACATCTTTACGACTCTGTCCAGTCCTTGCTGAAGAGATGGGGGGAGAAGGGACAAGATTTCCTGTGAGTACATACCTATTCAGTACACGCACTTTCAGAGTGTGCTCCTTCCTCTTTGCCAGCATATTTAATTTCACCCGAATCATGAGGTGGCGGGTCCAAGGTACACCCCAGCCAAGCTAGAGAGGAGGCTGGAGGAAGGAGCAGTGTTCCGTACTGCCTCTCATTCTCACTGGAGAGGAACCGATCTGTCCCATGGAAAAACCCAGAGTCTGCATTACAGATAGCTCAACAGCAGGAAGCACAGGCAAAAGTCCTGGGCAGAGGGGTCAGGATTGAAAAAGAGCTAGCGAGGGACGTAAAGGCACTTTTCACCAAAAGCGTTTCTTTCCCAGGCAAGCAGAGCAGTCAGGTGCACACGGAGATCCATTATCTTGATATTCACATGCTTAAAATCAAGTGCTTTGCTGGATGAGATCTGGCATGCCCTTATGTAAGCAAATTATTTTTATCTGCTTCTAGCCTAATAGAGACTTGAATATTTTGAGAACTCGTAGATCTCATTGCTATGGAAACTAACTCAGTATCTTTAGGTCAGTCTTGCTATCTCTGATTTGCAGAGTCCACATCTAATCTTAAAAAAAGAAAAAAAAAAATTAGCTGTATTTGCTGTTTCAGCCCCACTCCCCACTCCCCTTTGTCTCACTTCTGTAGCCAAAAGTAGAGTCCAACAGCATTTACAGGGAAGAGAGGTTGTGATAATAGCAGTCCAATGCCAGGTTACTGGTTTCAATGCCAACAAGAAGTGAGGGGATTTACGCTGATAGTACGGACAATTGACATAGGAGCATCAGCAGGCAAACCAACCTCGTCCAGGGGTAGACATCCCCATAGGGAAGCACAGCCTCATACAACTGTGCTCTCCTTGTTTCTCTCTTGCTTGGGTGAGCAAGCCAAAATGCTCACCGGTGCTCTGAAATGCTAAACAACTCTTTTCCAATCCATAGCTTAATAGTGGGAGGATTTACCGCTGCATGAACAAGGAGAACTGCTGCCACAGGAGTGACTGAGCTTGTACCATCTCAGTGAAACAGATTGGCCCCATCTTGTGCCAGGACATCCGCCTTACTGTGAAATTTTGGGTTTTCCCTCTCCCTCCCAACCTTTCTCCTTCTGCACAACTTCAGCTACCCTCATCTTACTGTTTACCCAGACTTGGACCAGCAACAAGATACGAGAGGTAAACATCCCTATAGGGAAAGGGATACTTGACACACCTCAGTTTCTTAATAGCACTGATGGAGCTATAAGGTGCTTGCATTTCTTTGCCTTGCTTTTTCTCAGTCACTTTTTACATTGGGAGAAAAATATCTGACTTTTCCGGAGGTACTTCAAGGACCAATATATGTCTGTATTTCATGACCTCCAAAGACTTTTCTGCATAATTCAAAGTCGCAGAGAATTCACATCCAGAACTTTTAAAAGTAGCTGGAATATTACTACTCTAATAGAAGAAAAAGGTTTTCTTTTTGTTTGTTTTTTTTTTTTTATTCTAACAAAAAAAATCGGCTCTTCACTGGTAGAAAGGAAGGTTGTTTTCAGAAAAAAAATTAAAAATTACAAATTATTATGTCAGTTGTGATATGCCTACACTTTTTCTCAGAAGTGAGATGTATTGTAAATTCTGCTGTAAAAAAAAATTACTTTTTTTGATAAAAATGGTAAAACTACCAAGAAGGCAGTGTTTGTCAGTAAAAATAAAGTATTTTTCTCCAAACTGCAAACACATATACCTGCTTAATACATTACTTTCCATTTTGGCACATATAATCTCTACACCTTAGTACAGGACAAATGTGCCTTGTCCGGGTGGCCTCAGCATCTGTGACTACAGGGGGAGTTCTGTCCACATTCTTCTTTGCTATTTTACATTTAAGTAATTTATTGATTTTTTTTTTTTATTTGCCCTTCAGAGAATGAAGCTAATCTCTTCCGTTGGCTCAAACATGTTTTGTTTTTTTTTTTCTCCCCAGAAAATTAAGCTTGTATTCCTACTAAACGGGTGCAGCTCCTCTTTCTGAATTTTTCCCCCAGTAGGAGTGAAATCACTATATCACCATGCTCCCTTTTAATCCAAGTCAAATATTAAATATATAAGATCATAGGCAAACACTCAAACTTTTGGAGAATCAGGATTGTGCAATGGTGGAAAATTAGAAGAAAACATTTTTTAAAGGTTGAAGGGAATTCAGCTTCAGTAGACAGGGAAAATCCCACAAGTTTAATCCTTGTAATGGATGGCAGTAACACATGCTCTGCTTTCTGGGATGAGTATTATTCCATAAAGGAATGCAATATGAACCAGTAGTTAAACTAGGACAGATGTTGCTGGAAATATTTAAAAGATGTTTACTTTATATTATTAGTGATCAAATATGCAATGTTCTTGGGTATGTCATCCTCATGACTTCCCACAAGACATAATATTTTCCTCGTTGGAAAAAAGCAAATAACTAAGTTGTAGGCAGCTTTTAGCAACTGAGATATTTTGGACTGGTGATGTAGCTGCTTAAATATCCACCAACACCGCCATCCCCCAACCCAACTGATTCCCTGGGCTTGCTGCCCTTATTTCCTCCCTACCTTAAAAATGCTACCTCCAACTCCAAGTCACCATCTCCCAGCCCAGCACTGGTACTTTCCCCAGTAGGTTTCCAGTGAGGAATTTCCACCGCCAGCTCCCTGGAGCAAGCTGTGCCTTCCTCCCACAGCCACCACTCAGAATAACCTGTTTCTTCCTGTCATTTACTGGGTGAACCTCTCTGGGCTTGACTTAAGAAGTGAAAAGAGATTTTTCTGTCTGGGATGTGAAAAGAGATTTTTCTGACTGGGATGTGAAACCGGCAAACGCGGGGTTTTCCTTCACAAAGCTCACCAAGGTTTCACCTATTGTGGTAAAACTGCTGCAGTCTTCTCTGAGGACATGCTTGTAGTGATTAAAAAAAAAATAAAATTAAAAAAATCACTGCAGTTCATATGCTCCTGTGAAGTTAAAGCTGCTTTAAGATTGCTCAAGGTTGCATTAATATAATCCCCTTTAACTAATCAGGTGTGAGTTGTGTGTGGAATGTACCCAAATCCTCTGTTATAGATGAAAAAAGACTGATCAGCTGCAAAGAAAGGGAGGTGCGAACTCTGCTTTCTTTTTCCCTCTGTCTCAAGCCTCCCACTTCTTCAGAACCAAAGCAGACCCTATTGTGCTAAAGAAGGGACAACACAGAAGAGAAAACTTTTCTTCATGATCTTCTCACCGCTTCCCCCCACTGCCCGCCCTGTCCTTCATCACCTGCCTGACACAAGCATCGTCCTGGTGGTCCCCAGCAGACTGTGGCTTCTGCACCTTCCCTCCGCACTTTCCCCGAATAACTGCAGCCACATAACCCCGGGGAGGCTGGATCAAATGCCCTTTTTTTTTTTTTTTTAAGGAACAATGACCCATATCACATTCTTGAAGCCAAAAAAGCAACACCGTTCTCTTCCACATTTCAACCTTATTATGAACCCCCATGTTGTTGAACTCCTCTTTGGTTTCTTAGCTTCCATCTACCCTCCTTTTTCGGTTCCCTACCCATTGCTCAATCACCTCCAGCCACTGGGGCGCTGGGGCCGGCGTCACGGAGCAGAGGGGTGCGCAGTGGGAGGTCACTGCGCGGGACTGCGGCTGCATTGAGGGGAAGGTCACGGGCCATGGCTGGGCCTCGTGTTCCAAGTTGGCCATACAAGGGGGTTACCCTTTGCTACAGCAACAGGTTTTGTCCCCTCGGTTCCTCAGCCTCCTTCCTCTTTTTCCTCCCGTTTTTGGTCTGCCTTGCTGCACTAAGCATGAAACTGGAGCAGCCAGGAAGATGACTGCTGCCATTTTCCAACTACCTCTCCTACGCATCCATCTTTTATGGGGATCAAGCATTTTTGCCTTATTGTGAACTTTTCCGGGCCATCAGCGATGGCTGGTAAAGGAAGCTTGCTTCTAGAAGAGCTGAAGCTCTGTTCTGAGGTGGAAAGGCAAAATATTGGGGAAAGCCCTAATAGCAAGCCTTCCTCAGGCTCCTACTTTTTAAATGATCATCTGCTAAATGCGTTGCTTTTACATCATTTACAGAATCTTTCCCTGCCTTTTCTATATAAATTTGTTACAGCATGGTCATATATTATTTTTCTCATCAGCCTGAGGGCACAGAAATTGATACAGCTCTTACACCACTGCAATCCAATTGACTTCAGGGGAATTACTTCCCATTAGAGCAAGTGAAATCAGAATGAATAAAATATGCCATTTCTCTGTTATTCACCGTTAATGCTGTAAAGCTTACTGGAGTAGTCGGAGAAAGCTGGAGATTGACTCTTGCTTTATTCTTGTTCAGTGCTGTACCTGAGAGTATGACAGGATAAACTACCTGTTCAGCTACACCTACAGAGTGAGGTAAGAAGATAAACTCTTACATGTATACCACTTTCTGTCTCAGATCTCACTGGCACGTAGACCATCACCTGCCTGTCCTGCCATGCAGCAGACCAGCTGTGGCAAACAGGGCGCAGGATGGGAAGCGCAGGGCATCCTCTTTCTCACCGAGAACCAGAACTGCTCTGACAGAGCACAGAAGAGCCAGTGACAGAATAGTTATCTGCTATCTATTTTAACTATCAATTTGGAAATCCTTTTTTTATTTTCTCTAGCTCTTTCTGTTGGGAATCAAAGCACTCAAGCCATTCAGTCACCCACAGAGGGCTTTCATCCTCATCTTATAAATGGGAAAACCCTGAGACGCAGAGATCTTAAACTATTTGTCTTTGGCCATAGATGTGGTGGATCCAGAAATAGTTACCAGTTCCAGATTGCCACTTGAATACATTTAACCACAAGACCATCCTTCTTCTTCATTACTCCTTAGTGTTTAATTTAGATGCAAACATAAGAAGGCAACAAAAAAAAAAAAGGAAGAAAACCTCAGGCCCAGATTCACTGTGAGTCAGACACACGAAGCTCCCAAACTGCATCCAGCCATCAGATAGTTGCTGTAGGAAATGCTGGCAGTTGCCTCCCTGTGCAGAGGTCAGTTGCAGTTGCATACCATGGAGATACTCCCTGGATAGGCTATGAGTTATTCTGGAAGAGGAAGAGAAAAGCACGTTCTGGAGACACATCTTCATAAACAGACCCAGGAACCACCAACCCAAGCTATGTCCTAAGTGGAACTCAAGTCACAAATGCCTTGGGGAGCCCCTGCTGGCTCCGTCTGGCCTTCACTTTCCCTCCACGTGTACTCATATGATAGTCCATCCCAATTTTTTAATCCAGAAGTTACTAAAGACAGTCTTTCTCTTCCCAACATTAATGTATTTTTCCTGTTATCTTCCTTTTACACAAAAAGGAACAATGAAAATCTCACAGTTCTTTAAAATGAAGAAGTCATGTACTTTCTCAGCAGCTTCTGTCTCCACGGATGCAACCAAGGCTAGTGATAAGGCTATGGTGGTATTCTTCTGAGCTTTGCCTATGTACTTAGCTACATCTACTGAAGTGAGCAGCAGCAAAATGGACAAAACACAGCTGTGTTCAGAGATGAAGGAGGCAGTTCCAGCTCATAGCTGTCATATCTCACTGTACACAGTGTTGTTCCCAATGGAGAAGTTAGTTTTCCTTCACACTGCCAGCTGCACACTTATTCAAATCTTGAAGGTTTTCTTTACGTACAAGACCTAGAATATATTTTGTTTTAAGCGATGAACTATAAACATTATTTTCTTGTCTGTGCCCTCTGCTGATATTCAGATAATCTGCTTTTATTCTCAGCAATGAACATAATTTCCATTTTTCTCTAAAATAAAAATATTTCCCCTACCCTTCTCACTCCCCTCCTCCAAGTTAGAAATGTCAGGCATTTCTATGTCTTCTATGTCTCTATATTTGAAAATAAAAAAGACAGTTGCCGATGCTGTGCTTGCTGCAGGACTCCTGAGAAGTGGGGCTTTGGTATAAGCAGAAATTTGACCTGCCGTTTTCTCAGCCTCCAGCTGAGGGACAGAGGATGTTGTCTCTTGCATACAGGGGTTTCACAAAGAACTCACATAACCTGTTCTCAGCCTCTGCTGGTTTATCGTTTGAGTTAAAATGGAAAGAAAATGAGTAAGGATTTACTTGGCTTGACTAAATGTTTCTACTTAAACAAATTCATTAAAACATTGCAGCTCAAGTTTCTCCCACTTGTCACGTCACTCTGACTTCGGGCTACCCTGTCGCAGAAGTGGGGAAGTTGAGACCTAGTATTTGCAGCAACTGATTTGCACAGGCTACAACAAATCCTTTTGCAGGTTTGCAGAAGAAAGAGTCAAAACCAGCTCAGTCCCTTTGTTCCCGCTGTAGTTTTCACTGTTGCAAAAGGCAGTTCAATTTCATATAATCACAACAGCAAACAGCTATAACAGAATACATTAAAACCACATTTGTTCAATAAAAGAATGCCATTTCACAAAAGGTCATGCTTTCAGTTTTGAGGAGGCTGCTAGTCACAAGCCAAATGCCAATATATCATATCACAAAGCATTGACTTGTCCATTCCATAGCCGCCTTAGCTACAAAAATGAGACAAATAGTATTTACCTACCCTCTCAGATGCTGAAATATTTGGTCATAAATTAAAAATGCATGCTACTGAATATTTAAAATGAGGCCCATGTGAAATAAGACATACAGTTCCATAAAGTGGGTAACATATGGGAAATGCACTGTTAAGGGTCTCATCAGGAAAAACAATAATCTTGGAAAAAACAGTAACTACCAGTTTTAGCAGTTTACCTACTTCTGCACAACATTCCACAGCATTTATTTAGAAGACAGCCACTTGACTTAAATATTTAAAGTTTAGTATCAATCTGCCCTTTCAGGGAGTTTCTCCTCTCCACCTAAATGACTGCAGCCATAGTAGCCCGTTTCCAGCGACGGCGTAAAGGACGCTGCCACAGATACACACCGCTTCTGCATTATCTCATCCATAGCTCTACAGTACTATTTCCTGTCATTTTAGCCTGCATCCTGTAAAGTTTCCAACATCTTTGAAAGGTGATTTTTATGCTAGAAGAAAAATTCATTTTTAACCCAGGGGTAAATTTATTGCGTCATTTAACCTGCAACCTCCTCTTGAATACAAGAACCTAGCTCTTTGTCCATTTGTCTCTTGGGCACTTAGTTAATTAAGGAGGAGAATTTTGCTGATTGTATTGGCTAAGTTTTTGTCTTTTTAGAATGTTGTCCAAGCAAAAAGATGAATACTCCTCAGTCCGGGTAGATGGGGAGAAATATAGTACGGCCTATGATATTAATTCTTCTCTTTTTTTGTCCTAAGTTGTATTTAAAGTAAGTCAGGTTTCTGTATGTCGTGTATTAGGGGCAGCAGCACCTGTAATTGTGATTCCTTTTAAGGAACTACTTTTTGGTGATTTATACCTTTTCCAAAGAAATTATTCAATTAAAATGGCTGACAGTGGATGGGCAGTCACATTTTTTAGAAGATTCAGCTATAATGAGTCACCTGTATCTCAGAAACTGGGGAACGGAAAAGTACATTGCTTTCCCCTTATTATAAAAAAACAAGTAGAAGGATAGGGTTTTGTTAGTTCTCACACCTAGTAACTCCAGAAAGGACACTTGAAATTCGTCAAGTTTGCCATCGTGACGAGGTTGTACTTTTGCAGTTTCCACCTGACCAAGCCCTGCATCTCAGGGCAAGCAGTTCATCATTCTCAGAAGCAATCTATAAGAATTTGTCACCTAAGTTCAGCAAGTATCCCCAGTACTGCATCTGCTCCATGTCCTTTGAACAGGGAAAAGACAGAACAGGTTTAAGGATGAGAAGGCATGAAAATAATGCCAAGTGAGAGAAGGTGGCTGTGAAGATGAAAAAAAGATGAGAGCAGAAGAGCCCAAAACCAACAGCAGGAGCAGAGGATGGGGGGAAAGGCAACAGCTGGAGAGGTAGAGGGAACTGAAGAGGTATTTAATCAGTCCTCTCTCACACTTCTTTTCAGAATTTGACAATGAACAGACAGCTCTTGAGCCTCAACCTACCTCTGCTGTTTGGCAAACAGCTACAAAATCCAGCAGGGAAAAACATGCTTTCTCATTCCCCTCATGCCCTACCTTTATATGTTGCCTTCTGCAACCTTAATTTTATATTTTTTTTTTCAATGTAATAAAAAATCCCTCCTGTAGTGGCATTAAAAGACAATCAGATTTGACTGTTGGGCAAAGCACAGGAAGAATGCAAAAAATCAACAAGGAGTTAACAACCTGGAAATTCTGGTCCCCTTACAGAATAACTGCTGCGTGGATATAAATTCTTCCTCCTATCAGTTACATACAGGCTTTTTAACTTATGTACATCTTAAACATCAATTATCTACGCAACTTAGAAAAAAGAATCAGAACTGATGCTCTCTTACTCAAAGCAAATTTTGAGAGAAAATTAGTGCTCTAAATGGCAGAATATTCAAACAAAAGCACTGATTATAACTCTGTTATTGATATCAGCTTTTAAATGGCGTATGACACATCCAGATTGGTTCAGCAAGAAAACAGGTTTAGGGCTGGATAGTAGCTGAGATTTTTTTTTGTTGGTTTTATGGCTAAGGATAGCCAGATGGATAAAGGATTTTATTATAGGTATTGGCAAGTTAATGCTGCTGAAAGCCTGACACATGATGCGTTGACTCAAAGTTGGAACATCAGATTTTCATCGACATTAAATGCAAGGAATTTTTCTGAAACTGCAGCCTGGATGTGTCACCATGGTTTGTGTAATTATCTACCTCAAAAGAAGAAAAACCGCAAGCATCGTAAGTTTTTCTTTCTGAAGTGACGCGAAGAATGCTCACCCCAAAAGAAGAGCCAGAATTCTTGAAAATTTGTGTGTGCAAACACATATGCTAAGCTCTGCTCCCTTGCACACCCACTCGCAGGCAGGTCACAGAGCACACTGCCCTCATCACATCACCAAGCCTGGAAAACTGGATTTCCCCATCGGTCATCTTCTGCCTCCCAATCCAGCCTCCAGACCAGGGAGGAGCACTCCACTAATCCCCGAACCTTGTACTGTAAATGAACCCCTAATACATATGTGATTTGTTGAAAATCCATGCATCATATTCATTAGCTAAATCCCCATTTTCCTAATTCAGGTATGAAAATGGTGTTGGCTTGGAATGTCTGAACAAAAGCAATCTGGCTGGACTTGAGCAGTCTCCAAAGAAGTCACCCGTGGGTGACATTTATCTTTGTTTCTTCATTTGTAGCATAGACAAAGGGAGCCATTTACATTCCTGAAGGATCTTGTCTCAGCAGTTTCCCTTTTGAAACCTTACAGTAAGGGAAAGAGCTAACTAATCTATTTGTGGCCTTCGACTAGTACACTAGAAACTTTATAAGCATGGACAGGTGCCTGGCTGGGAAAGCTGGTCATCTAATTTTAGATATCCCAAGATGAACAGGAGGAAAAAAAAAATTAGAGAGACATTAGGGTTAGCAAAGAAAGAATTCTGGCCAGTAAGAGAACAGAGTAACTCAAACGGTGCATGCCCATGTAGATTGACATTTTGTTATTAACACAAAGGATAAAAAAAACTTTACCGTTAATATCACTTGACCTGCAGTGATTAAACATCTCCCTAGAGTTTCTCCTCTCTCTGTGGAACAGGAATTCTTCCTAAATTTGGCCCCTATCTCTTAGCCAGCCTCACATCAGACCTTGTCCAACAGTATAGCTTTTAATTACCATAGTGGACACCAACTATCTGAGTCACCACAGAAAGGTTACCTGAACTGAGCCAACTGCAGCAATCAGCAAGCGGGAGGGCTCACAAAAAGGAGCAGAAAGCTGCTGCATTTGAGCTATAGCAGAGGAGGTCAATGTTTTCCTGACTAATCAGGGATTTGGGTCAGGAGACATTGGAAATGAGGTAGGTTTTGGATGCTGCTTCCACCGAAACCAGGATCTGCTTGGCTTGCAGTGCCTCCCAGCACTCAGCAGCCCAGCTGGAAGCCATAAGCAGCTATCAGCCTGGGGCTCATGACATCGCTGTGGCACCGAGCACATTTTTCACATACTACGACAGCGTGGATACAGGCTGTCAGCCGAGGGAGTTTATTAAACAGCCAACCTGCCAGCTGCAGGCGCTTCGTTTCTGCAGGTTAAGCTTTTTGTTTTGTTGGAGCGAACACATTCTTCAGCTGCAAAGAGTTTATTAAAAAAAAAAAAAAATCGACATTAGCATCAGTTAAATTCATGTGTCAGAACACCTAAAAACTAATTTTTCAAACACATGCAATGCCTTGCAACTAACTCCTCTTTGTTGTTTTAAAGGGGCCGAGGATTCCGGTTGCAAATTTTACTCACCAGTAACTCCACTGTCTTGTGAAACGTACAGAAATCGCAGAAAAGAGTTTGACGCAGGAGGGCACATATCTAACTTCAGCAAGGTCAGCCCTGGGAATAAGACAGTTTCGTACCGCGGCGCAGGCAGTCTTGTGAAAGAGAAAGGAGTTGGCCACGTACTCTGCCCTGTAGCCTCATGGAAGCTATGCTGAACCACAGGCTGGGGGGCCAGCTTTTCACCTTATTATACCTTTGGGAAAGAGGAACTACTGTTGCTGAGGAATTCTGCAGCGTGCTAAGAGGTTTCACAACCCCAGGGCAGACAGAGATGGTGAAAGAGGCCACATCTGTCAAGTTAAAGGACTAAATCATTGCTTCGGCCACGTCCTCTGGCAGCCGCTACCCGCTCGCCTGCAGTCGGATTGCCTTCTCCCGGGCTAAAGGGGCACAGCGTTGCCAGTGCGAGAGAGGAGGATTCACCCAGGGGCTCGGACGGGGGAAACGAACACGCGTGGCCTTACAACGGGCCGCGCTGCCGGCAGCCCGCGGTCTGGTTTTAGAGCTGAGGGAGAAAGACCAAGCCTACACCCAGAGCTCTGCTGCAGCCCTGCAGACGCTGACCCAACACGTGGGAGAAAACCGTATCCTGACGCAGAGGCTGTGGCTGGGCATCCACTCCTCGTGAGAGCTGGTTTAGGAGAGACACATCTTTTGGTTTCAGAGCCCGTGAAATCTTGCTCACGACCTCCAGAGTGAGAAATGCATAGAGAACTAGTCTCAAAGGTCTGCTTAAGTCTGCTGTGTATCGACTAGGTAGAAGTCAGCTGCTCAGCAAAACAGACTTCTGCCAGCTTCTTTAAGTCTGAGCCATTTCTGAAGGTGGCACGGTATCAGAGCTGCACTAACAAAATGCTTTTACGTCCAATTTTTTGCCTTTCAAAGTTCAGATGTGCAGCTGGTCGCATTTACAGGTAATTTTAAATCAAATTTTTACTGCGCCAGCAAGAGAGAAACACAGAAGGCAGTTTTATTTCTGTTGCTGGTTTTAAGGCAAGTTTTTAATAGCTTCCAGTTAGCTTGGGCAAAGGAAGCTAGCTGCGAAGTAAATTACAGAAACTTCAGACTTGCTACACTGAATACATAACCGAAACAATACACCGCAAAAGGTACAAATAGCACTATAGCAGTCACAGGTCCTGAACTAGAGGCACATGTGTCCAAAATAACTGAGGACAAGTCACACTGAAGTACAAATTTGAAAAACAATTTAAAAGTTGATATCATTAATACCATTTTGTCTAAACCAACAAGGGGATGGAGTCTCAGTTCCAGTGGGACTCCCATGTCCCAAACACAGCACAGCTTGAGTGGTTACTACTACTTTGGGGTTTCCTACTGATTTTTTATAGCATGGCTAGTGTGAAGCCTCAGTCTCACATCAGCAAAGACTTTGAAAGAGGAAGGCAACGTTTTCTTATTCTCTGTTTGCAGCATACAGCCCCTTTTCCATGCACTAGACAGGAGTTTAAAAAGAGATGTGGATTCTTTTCTTCTACCCAGTCATAACTGTTGAGGTCTGATTTAAGGCCTTTGAACTCTGGAGTATATTCTTAGCTATTAAGGCATGATTAGACCTTGATTTCCAAGCAGCCACTACTCAAAAACTCTGCATTCTTCTTCAACTTGTTCCACCTCTTTATGGATTTTTCCGGCTGACCCTTTTGATCCTATTTGAAGAAGCTGAGTGGGGGCAGTTCATTTCATGGAAGAATATTAGGCCTGAAGAACAACAGCTGTAGCTCCAGCTGAAGTTGGAAAAACTTTTGTATGGCGTTGTCTTCCTTATAATTCCTGTGAAGCTGCCTTCTGAGTGCAAAATATGCTTAGCAGTTCATCTTCATTCTCTGATGACTTTGCCTTTCCCCAGCCAGCAGGACAGCGATTTTGCAGCTGCTGCTACTGCACCTAATTTATCAGCAGCTTGCTTTGCTGGTGCTCAGAGCACCAACAATCATGGCCATAACTCACATGGAACCGGGACTCCACTTCTGAAGGAAACAAGAGCTACAGGATGCCCTTCTACAGCTTTCACAGCTGTGGGAGACGCTTAGCTGGATTGCCGGGTCTCGTTCCCACTGAACACCCATTGCCAGCCCCATGTCTCTGTCAATGCTCTGTAACGGTCAGGAAGCAGAGTCGCAAAGTGTAAACAGAATTAATATAGTCTGCATTTTTCCAGGAGTTACTCCTCTAGTTAGAGTGTTATTAAGGTCAGAAATAATGACAGCTACCCTCACAGGGGGCTTCAGTGGTGGGGAAGGGAACAATTAGGATATATTTCAATAGGTTACCTTAGACAGTCTCTGGTGGAATAACAATCAGGTCTGATATGACATACCATGAAGGGTAATAGATCTGCAAAGCCGAGCTATCTGTTGCCAATCTAGAGCTAGGCAAGCAATCCGAAACCAGCTTTTACACTAACTGCAGCTGGGGAAAAGGAGAATTGAATTGGCACCAGTCCCACAAAACACGTGTTTCTATATTACAGCCAGCTGTAGCTCCGTTACTTCACCAGTCCTTTGGGGTGCAGTTTTCATGTTACAGCTAAGCTGAAGTAATGGGCAGGCAATGCTGCAAAGGGGAGCCGTGCTTCTCCCTCTCATTCTCAACACCTGGCTATGGATACTCCAGGTCATCAGTAGTAGCTCTCATCTGACCCCTACTGCAAGCAGGTAGGTAATGGTAGTTTTCCACCAGCAAGCACAAGTGATCAGCAGTAGAGCGGCTTAACAAATGTGAAACACACTCCCCAGGATTCCCATTTCACCACTGCTTTAAGTGAACTACGCTAAAAAGGGGCAGGGGGGCCTCTTGTCCTCCTCCCCTGCTGCAGCCATTTCCCTTGCACTAGCAGTAGCACCCGCACACGCAGCTGATGAGCTCAGAGACCCAAGCTCATCCGATGAGCACAAAGATCAAAATAATGTGCTTATTGGTTGGATGGGGCTCTGAGCAACCTGATCTGGTTGAAGATGTCCCTGCTCACTGCAGAGGGTTGGACTAGATGACCTTTAAAGGTCCGTTCCAACCCAAACTATTTTATGATTCTATAAACAGTATTTCTTCCCATCGCAGGCACCTAGCCTTCTCTTCCTCTTGCTGTCAAACCTTGCATTTCTTCCCCTTGGCATGTGAGAGAAACTCAGGCTCCAACTGGGTCTGGCATTCGCTCTCCTTCAGAAACTAGTGGTGCCTCTCAACCACTCATTTTTACAAGAGTAGCTACTTAATCTCAAGCAGCAGAAAGAAATCATTTAATATCCTTTTTTTTGGAGCCACAGTTTGTATGTTTGTCTAATTATCCAAAAGGCACCTTATCCTCAAGGGGACCCAACATCTCCAGCTGGCCAAAATCAGCCAACTCCCCACCAGCAACGGCCAGGATTGCCATGGCAATCTATTCCTTTACAGAATGACAGTCACATCTTGTCTGGTCATGGTTGCTTTTCATTTTCTGATTCCCACCACACAGATTAAAATAAGCAGCACCAAGACTGAATCAGGAACTCGTAACAGACACTGGTACAGAGTCAAGTGGCATTTATGACCCACAATTTTACTTTTTTGCTCATTCTTCTTTGATTTCCTCCTACCCCTATTCTTTCACTTAGTTTAAAGCCATAACACTGGTTATTTCAGCTTGCCTGCATACTTCAGAGCAAAACTGCATGATATCACTATTTTCTATATTAAAATAGACAGATATAAAGATGCTGCATTGCCACAGCAGAACACTCATTACAGATACATGCATGCCAATGGGTAAAAGCTAGTGCAGAAGCTGTTTCTGTGAAGCAGTTAACATCTTGTACACTCCACATGCTTGCCTGTAACACCTTCCCACTGCCTCAAACAAGAAACTCACTCAGAGACAAGTTTGATCTTTGAATTCTGCCTTTATTTTTCTGAAAACTAGCACTTTTCTTGAGTGGTTACTGACTCCTGCTATTTCTCACTAAGTGTTGCTCTGCAGCTTGTCATGAGTTACTTTTCCCCACATCATTCATGCGTCCCAAGCAAAAAATAAAGATCCATAAAAGCAAAGAAGCAGGTGTTTGGAAAACCAAAATACATTTCTTTGGCAGCACCCATGTAGTAGATACTTTCAGCTAAGCTATCTTTACAGGCACAATTGCAATTGTACACAATAAGCTTTCAAGACAGTATATAAGAATAAGAGAACTCTCTCTCTCTTTTTTCTTTCCCAAAAGGCGGATGACTGGATGCCAGACACTACGTCTCCGGCTCTTTAAAGCAATTGCCAGGAAGGGAGAAGGGAGGCGTATGCATCCCCCCCACCCCAGCTTGGCTGGTAGGACTGTCCAATGACGAAGGCATTATTTTAGGACTCAGAAGATCAGGTACTAACCTTTGCCACAGCCTCCCTGCATGCCTTTGGTGAATCACCTCATCCTTCTGTAATGAACGGTGGTAATTACCAGAATGCTGAGAAAACAAACAGGAGCTGCTTTTATGCTGAGCCACAGACACAGGGTGAAAATTCCTGACCTGCCACCAGCCAAGCTTAATCAAGAATTAGGACTGGTTAATCAGTGTGGTTAACTCAGCATGGTACTGAGACTAGGATGTGTTACAGAGCGACTAGAGACAGGTTTAGTGAATCCAGAGACCATCTCAGCGCTGCTGCGTAGTGCTATGCTGCCAGGCTGCGCTATCAGGACGCTCTGTGCTATAAATCATCGCAGAGCACGTAAAATTGCGTTTAACTCGAGCAAGTCCTCCGCACTATAGTTCACAGTCACATTTCAACTCCAACTACAACGCAATCCAGCTCAGCGTCACAGCTCTGAGAAAAAGGGCCGCGGTGTGCACATCGGCAGCCAACCATCATCAAACTGTTGGAAGCGTTGCTATTAAAGCGTAGTCTGATGCTGCCAGAGAGTTCACCCCAGACCGCTAACAAGCTCATCTGTGTGCAAAATTGTAGTTACATGCTTTTTAGAATAGGCCCCTTTTGTTGGGGAAAGAGTGACACTTAGCGATACTCAGCAACCAGCAGCAAGACGACCTGCCGGTGCAGTTTGCCGCTTGGGTTCATTGGGACAGCAATTTCTGGGGACCCCTGCTCTAAAGTGCTTTGCCTCTCGGAATGGGACCACCCAGCTCTTAGCTCTCCGACCAGACCGAGGTTTGAAATCTCCTCAGAACAAACTGCAAAGTCCATACCAGCTTTCTTCAGGACTGGCAGAGCAGTTGGTAGCCACAAAAATAGACATGCAGAAAAAGCTTCATATATTTAGAAGAAAAGCGGAGAATACTAATTTAAAAAGAAGCAAAGGAAGGAGGAGGCAAGTCAGCTTTCTTGTAAAGTTTAGTATGATCCCAGGGATGAACTAGTGACATGAGCAGCACTGTAGCTTAAACATCACAAGCCTCAGCAAGGGAATCTTTTAAAGATGAGAACAGCGTTCCTGAGTTACCAGCTTCCTTGTCTATCAAGAGCATAGGCACTCACGTCTGGGAAGCCACCAGGTCTTCTTCAGAGCTTCTTTAATTCAAGCATATAATAATGCTCAGCTACTCCTCCAACCACTCCTACTAGCCAACGAATTACCTATGACACTCAGAATTTATTTAGCAACGTTACAAATGGGCTTTGCATCTTTTGTTTTTGGTGTTTACCCACTGCTGAGCAACAGGAGAGGCTACCGCATTCTTGTGGGAAGAAAATTGCACATGGAAAACCAGAGGCGGCCGTCTACCTTCGGGGCATAGCCATAGCTAGGTCTAACACAAATGGTTTAGATACCAGAGGCCTGACAAACTCACTTGAAACACTGGTGTCTAAGTTCTGTCCCCAGTTGTACTGTGATGACATAGGTCAGTTCATCGCTCACTTTGGGAATCGCATCAGGTAGGCATGCAGAGGACCCTGCTCAACAAGCCTTCCCATTCAGTCACCCTTCCACGTTAGGGACATCAAACCCTGCCAGGAGACAGCCAGAAGTGCAATTATGGTAAATAGCAGGGCAAAGGAAAAAAGTTAGCTCTCCCTCAGCATTAAATCCATTTTGTTTTATCTTCCTGCCAGGCAGCCCACTCCCTGTATTGTTGAACAACAAGGCCACCATGAACAAGGCCACCATGAACATATTCATGAACAACAAGGCTGGCCTGCGACTCAGACAGCTACGAAGGCTGTCCTCACCTGTGCAGCAAACAGGCTGCAATGATTCAGGCATCCCAGGCACCTCTGCTTCCCAAATCAAAAGGTAAGGCGTATTTTCTCTAGTAGAAACAAACCTGAAGAATTAAAGCGCTTGCACCATGACTGTGGTGCCCTTACACAAGCCTGTCCCTTACAGAGGGTGGGAGGGAGCTGATGGTTTGAAAATGCGATTTTTAATTTCGCATTGTCCATGGTGCGGCCATGTTTCAAGGTCAAAAAAGTTGTATGTTTTAGGGAACCGCAAATAGTTCAACAAAAAATGCCCAGTTCAAAACCCCTAGATTTTTCAAAGCTAAAGTGAACAATTTTAGGAGACTTGTCCATCTTAAGGCCAACAGTGACTGTGCAGATCTTAAAAAGAAAAAAAAAAAGGGGTGATACAATACAGTTGAAAATGAAAAATGACAGTAACACACAGAAAAGAGGAGAAAACTACCCAGGCTCATTTTGCCTAGGGGAAAAAGAGATGAGGTAGTAAAATAAAGCTAAAATAGTAGTTAAACTTAAGGACCTATTTGAAACAATTTTATTATATACAGGGTTGGAATTCAGTCCAATGGAAGGGAAAACATTTTTGTGAGCCAAATATCCCAGTCCTTGACCCCACAGCACTCCTGTCAGGCAGCACAACCACTCTCTGGGAGGATCTCAAGCAGACCTAAGCATTGCTTCGTATTTTCACATCCGCAAACATTTCTCTGCCCACAGGAGGGGAAAGCTTGCTTTCTTGGTGGGAAACTCCTTCCCCAGGGGAGCCTGCTCTCCCTCAAACACCAGTTTGCCAGATCACGGTGGAATCTCTCTTGTGGCTCCAAACGGAAGAAATCCAGTTTATGAGATTATATTTATTTTTAAGTGCTTGACTGTCACTCCTAAGCCCTTCGGCCTTGTGTTGACCTTTAGGATTTTGAGACAAGATGCTACTCTACTTGTACTGCTTAAACTGTTTTAGCTTTGGGATTCTGCCAGACAGGCGACTGACTGCAACTATTATAAGAGTCATTTTCCAGCATGTGGATTACTAGCGTGTGGCCACGTAAGCTAATTTTATATGGGATCGGAAGCCTTATAGGTCACAGTCTCATGGTTTGTCACTCAGCTGCATGTCCTTTATGTCCAAAATCCTATTTTGTATGTTCAGTTGTGCTCTCTTCAACCATGTATGTACAGAAAACCAAAGAATATGGTGCATGGATGATTAGCAGAAAGCTTTGCTATGTTATATGACTTTTTCATTTAGAGAGAAAAGGAGGGAGAAAGACTGGCAGAATTTTGGCACAAGACTTGGTTACTTTGGGATATCGTTCACGTTTACTTACGCCTGCTTTAGCCTTGAACTTGTTACATATGAGGAGGAGCTCTTAATTAGTTCTGTGATCCTCCTTGCCACTTATGTAAAGAGGGGAAATGGTTAAATCAGTTGTTCACCATTAATATTTGTATTATTTCAAGTCACACTGTTTGAACAAATCACAGAATTTGACACAGCTCGAGAGCTTTTTCAAATCCAAGTATTTTTTTCTCTTTTGCAGCTGTCAGTTTTAAAAGCTCCTTGGCAGCCCTCTCAGCCATACCACGTAAGTATTTATTAATACAGGCCTCCACCCTTCCCCAGTGCTTGGCCATTTTATACCAGTTAGCCTCTTGCTAACCTGCCAGTCCCAATCATATGAATTCTGAGAGAGACTGGCTAAGTATCCTTTAG
>VZTL01065879.1:1625-12241 GCA_013400535.1 Scopus umbretta | reverse complement strand
TTTTTTTTTTTTTGGAAGTCTGCTGCTGTCCCTTGCTGTAAGACAGAAAGAAACCTTAAAGGCATGGGTGAGAGCATAGCTCTTGCTCAGACTGCAAATCTTCCAAAGGATTAGGGTTTTACTTCAAATAGAGGAATGTAAATGTGTCTGGCTCCATAGTGGCTGGAAATTTCTTGCTGGAGCCAATGTTGGGCCATACTTGGCGGTGACGAGACGTTTGTTTGCCCACCCTGGTTGGACTACAGCTCTCGGGCTGGAAAATGTTAAAATGGGCTGTGCGTGCTTTCAGTGTCATAAAGCAGAGTGGGGTGGGGGAGGGCTTAGGAGGAGGAACAGGCTATAGGTGATTATTCTCCAGCACTCACGCTTGTACGTACTAGGGGTGAAAAGCTGGGGGAAGAAGCTGGGTTCGTTTAGTCTGACTGCAAGGCTGGAAGTTTGAGCTCATCTATTCCCCCCCACCCCGGTCTTTTAGCTGTCACTGGTTCTTGGCATTTTGTTCACTTGTAGATTCACAAAGGTATTTGGGGCTCTCAATCCCACCGAGGCCAGTGGGGATTTGGCATTTACATGCCTTTGTGGTTTCAGATTCTCTTCACAAAGGCGGAAAGGTATCATGCTAGCGGTAGGCAAAAGAGAAACGTTAGCAGCAAAAAAAAAACCCAAGTTGGCCTGCATGTAACAGAGGTAAGCAGTGTCGCTGCATCGAGCCAGGCAACCTGTGTATGCTGCTAGTGGATCCTAGGGACAGATTTGAGCACACATAATGTGCAGTGCATGCACAACGAATTCAAGAAACCTGGATGCGTGTTCATATGTACAGGCCGACCAGCTGCGGTACCACATTAGCGCATTGCTCTTGTGAAGGGCAGCAATAGAAAAGGCCTTGAATGTCTCCTAGGTCACCACTCAGGAGGCCATACCTGCCAAGTAGGACTTGGCTTTTTCTGAATGTCCTCTAGTGTTTCCATGGGGTGTGTTTTACTGCCACGCTCCCACATCTGGACAAAGCGGGTCAGAAGATAACAGCTCTGTAAAAGGGTAAGCAGCTGATTACTTCTGTGCTACCTACAATAGAAACATCTGATAGAAAGACAAATCTCGTCTGCAGGAACCTGAAGGCAGAGATGCACAGCATACTTTGATTTCTTCTTTTGTTGTCAGCAATATTCAGAAACCTTCTTTTGACAAAGCTCTGTTCTGAAATCTAATGTCCATATCAAAGTTACGGCAGTTATGAAACAAGCAGGGTTTTGGCTCCGAGCAGGGGAATTATAAAAGGGCATGAGACAAAAAAAGAGGGTCTGAAATTAATGCTTGGGGAAAGTAATGATGGGGCAAATGCAGCCAGGTTCCAAGTGTAGAATGTCTCTAACGCTTTGAAGACTTATAAAAAATTGACAAAATTAATCTGTTCACTAATAAGATCCAGCCTTCCATCCTGTCCTGCTCTGGCAGGGGGAGAAGAGCATTACAGAAAAGCACGGGACCAGAGACTGAAAGGTGCAGGTTCTACTTGTAGCTCTGAGACCTTGGCTGTCTTCAGGTATTTTGCTTTATTTTCCTCCACATTAGGGTCTCTTGAATAGAGTGGGAAGAATAACAGTGCCTTCTTCAGACTATGACTCAGTCATTAGTGTAGATGAAATGCTTTGATCTCCATGAAGGAGACTAGCTATTCATGATAGGTGATGGGAATCCTATCGGCCAAAGGATGTTTGGCTTTGATCAGCAGAGTTTCTGTGTTATTCTTTTCTGTCAAACGTTTCCTTGGAGCTAGACATACCTCTTAGCTCCGTTGGAAATAAGATGTTATGTCTCCATGATTACGGATTCAAGTTATCATCAGTAATTTACAGCCCTAAGTGATTTGTGTTTGATTATCCACTCTGCCATGTGCAATGGGAGATACAAGTTATCACTCCAGTTCTTGACAAAGGGAAGACCAACTCTGTGATGGATAAACTTACCAGAAATATCCATATGCAGCTGATAAATTGCAGGTGTGAAAACAAAAAGGCCAGGCTGTGTTAGATAAATACCATACTAAACTTAATGGATGGGATAGATCCAAGATGCTGTAGGAAATCACGGGGAAATGATTGGTTAATGACTTGAACCAGGGATGGATCAATGGTTCAATTAGCTGTGTAAGTCCTTTATCTGTAATTGGACTTGAAGCAGACCTTCTGAAGAACCAATGCCCACCAGTAGTAGAGAAGCTGATAGACTGCTGGCTGGCTTTTGCCCTTTACCTCCATCTCTTGGTTATAAACTATGAGAACAAGGGAGCACTCTACTTGATGAAAGCAGAGAGCCTGGGGCCGGAAGCTGAATATCAGCACCAGGAGATGGTGAAACCATAAAGCTGTCTGAAGAGGTGCAATAATGCTTCACAAAACGAGATCTATCTTTCACACTGACAAGTGCTCGTCTCAGTGAAGTTACAGTTTCAGAGGGCTACAGAAACAGTCGCTGCCAGATCTTTTTGAACATGCCTTCTGCTTCTTTCCACCCAGGAGGCAGAAAGCTGCTACACTTGGCCAGAGTGAGAGAAAAGAAGAATGCAAAGGCAGTGTGGTCACTGTTGGGTTGTGAAGGGACCTGATACAGCTGGAGGGTTTGGAAACATGAGATTCACTACTGAAAAGTGGAATGCTCTGAAGATGATTATTGAGCATGGGTGCCTTTAAAACCTAAAGATTTGGCACTCCCAGAATATCTAGTTCTGTTAAAATTTGTGAGCAGCAGCTGATTATCTAGATAATAATTTGGTAAACAGCACAGTGTCTCTTCTTGCTACCTCCTTAGTTATCTGCAGCGTGTATCTGTACTAGAGAATGGATGGGGAAGGAAAAATACCTCTCCTAGCTCAGGTAGAGGAGGCAGTGTTGTCTATAATACGGCAGTCTGAATGAGAGCTGCTTTGGCAGTGGGTACTATGACATTGTCCTCTTCTCAGAGCTGGAGTGGCTGAGAAGGGGGAGGACACTCTCCTCATTTCATCAGTCACCATAGTCACCTGTGTCCTAAGCCAATTTCTTATATATGCCTACCTGGCAGGCAGCAAGAAATGGAGTAGAATGGCAAGCAGGAGACATTTTTTCAGGAATAAATAAAAAAACCCACTATTCTAAGCAGTGTCTCCTTTCCTTTTACAAGAGCTCTAGGATGAAGTTCTTATTTGGCCTATTCTCTTTCCAGCAGAACTCTTCCCCTAACTCATACTGGACACCAAAGTATCTTTCACTCCTGACCCTTGCTGTCCTTTCCAAAGAAATATGTTCAGTCTGGGGTTTTGACAGGCTCAGTGCTTTAGCCCTCAATGGCAGTTTGTATTTACGTAAGTAGAACACTAATATTTACTAAAGATTATACTGTATTTTTCATGACTGAAGGAAGATTATGCTGCATGCTTTCTATATTTAAGAGGTGGGGAAGAGGGAATGGTCCCATGGCTTGCCTAAAGGACCAGAGACTGTTCTGCTTTGTATTAAGTATGAAAATTAGAGCAGAAGGGTCTCCTACTCCCTACTAGGAGTAGGAACAAAGCTGTCCAAAAGCAGTAGAAATGCATGCTAACATGATTTCTCAGGAAAAGTGATGTGAATGGGGGAGGAGGGGAAGCCGCCTGGTTAGCTTAGACTTACTGTTTAGGTACAGGGACCTAATTTAGTTTAGCATTAATGGATACTTCTGCATAAATAAGGTTCTGCGTGTTCTTACCTGTGTTCTTCCATCTTGGTGTTCAAAAAACGTGTAGAAGTGGCACTTCAAGACATGGTTGAGTATGCTTGGTGGTGTTGGGTTGGTGGTTGGACTAGATGATCTCAGAGGGCTTTTCCAACCTTAGTGATTCTATGATTCTATCTACTGCTCTCTAGGTGGGTGAAGGCTAAGCCAGGGGATTGAGCTATCATTTGTCTGCGTTTGTTCCTCCCAGTACTTTCCTCGCATGGTTTTAAGCAACTGTCATGGATTTATCCTTTCTTCATGGAGACAGGGAGCCATACCCCACTGGTGCGAGGAGGATTCTTGCATCTGTCTGATTTCAGCAGTTTTGGAAGAGGGGACTCAAGGAGGTCCCAGGTGGCTCAAGGGAAGCAGTCTCATCAGCGCAGTGGAGGCACAGCCATGGGTGAGAAGGGTGAGCCAGCTACTTTCAGCTCTCACCTTCATCTTACACCTGCCTTGCGGACAGCACTACGTAGTCACCAATCTCAGATGAAGCTGGTTTGAGGCACAGAGCAAGGGGGTGGCTGGCCAGAGTTGCATACCGTCACTGAGATCCTGTATCTACTCTGGGGGAATTCGCCAGGATATCTGATTACATACTGAGGAATATAAATAATTATGTTAACATTTCTATTGTGTCAGTATCTGAGCGTTTATGTTTGATAACAATATGCTATATGGTTGTTATCTACTGATATATAATTTTAATATATTATAGTAACACAGCAAAAAAGAGCTGTAGAAAGAATAGTAAGGACTTGTAACTCACATGCAAACATCTTTAACGCAAGCATCACAATAAATGCAACATTTTGAATAAATTGATAGCAAACATTCCTTCCCAAATTTACAATATGTTTTGAAATCTACTCAGTACCTCTTTAAATAACATTTAGATAATCTAAGAGAGGAAATTCCCATATGCTGAATGACGCAGATATAATTTTCTTCCAGGCAAAGGCAGGAAATCCAATGGTAAGCCTGAAATTCTACACTTAGCCATTTCTGTTGTGCCTCAACAGTAACGTGTATTGTACAAGTAACAGCTACCTAGGTACAGCCCTGTATGAGATGCATCTGTGCCTCATCTGCAGAGGTTATGAGTCCCTTTTAGAGACTGAAATGAATGGGAGACTGCAGTGAAAAAGACTGGCATTCAGTGCTCACATTTTTTTTAGCATCTGAGCCTTGGTTCTTCAATTCAGGCTGTCCTGAGCATGAAGCTTTTGTCACTTGCTGGCACAGGATGATGGCTGTTGCAAAAGGTCTATCCTTGCTTTGTTGTGCAAAGGCAACCAAAGCAATATCCTTCTTCCAGGCCTGTAATAAAGCTCTGTTTTAATTGTTCCCACCATCCAGCAGACAGGATTAGTTGCCAGGGCAAGTGCTGGCATTACCGCAGACAACTGCTCTGCAGCTCTCGCCAGCCAGGGAGCTGGACCTTCCAAAGCTAGTATTGCTATCTGCAAATTTAACCGCAGGCACCAAACCACTGGCACAAAGAAATATGCTGGCAATAACAGAAAAGAGAGGCTGGGCAGCTGTCCCTTCAGGAGAGAGGCACTACTGTCATTGCATGTGAAGTATTTTCCTTGCCCACACAAATACACTAATGACATTACCACCAGGTATTAGCAGTGCCTTAAAACGGTTGGGAAGAAAATGGATTGGAAAGCCCAGACTGTGTTTCTCTGGAGACCACACAAGTGCTATATTTATGAACTAAAGAAACAAAACCTAAGTTGTCTCCCTTTTATAAAAAAAATACCTGAATAACAGAACTGTGTGGTCTGGCAGTGCCTCCCTATCCTTTGCTTAACTTACTGGAGAAACAAACATAACCTTCTTCAGTTTTTATCACTTTGCTCACATTTCTCTCCTTTTTAAGCTTTTGAGAGAAACCCTTGGAGTGAGCCTTCAAAAGAAGCACTGCCTTGTGACTAGTGATTGCAATAGTCCAGGTTCAAGCAGGACTGATAAAGGACAGTATGTGGTTTCAGTGCTTCACAGGTGGCCCTTGGCTTCTGGAGAAGTGAGCTTATGCTGCCCCGGCAATGTGTTGAAATAGATGACCCCTCGCAATCACTTCCTTCCTAACTTGCTATGAGCCTAAAGAAACCCTTCTGAATTTTTTCTATGGGCCAGACAGCCTGAAAGAATTCTTCAATTCTTCTGAAAGTGAATTGAATTCCTCCAAGGGGTCTTTCACCTGCCTAGGGCATTAACTGGCAGTGTGATCATGGGTGCTTGATTGCTGTAGTTACCTAACTTCCTTCTGGCAATCTTTAACAGGACGTATCATATGGTTTTAAAAGGTCAGCAGGAGAGCGTTAGGGTGTATCACCAGCCTTTATCAAAGTTTGTGGTACAAATCAGCCCTAAGCAAGGCAATGAAAAATTAGCTTTTCTACCTCATTCCTGCAGACTTGACATTCCAGCAGCTTGGGAGCATCTGAAGCTGAGGAAAGAAAGGTTCTAACTTCATGATGGTTTTGGTGCTGGTTCTTTGAGGGTCAGGCTCTAGGGTATCTACTTTGGCTTTTCATCTGGGGAAAACAGGTGTCCATACCCTCTGCTTTTTGTTTTTAATCTTGCATTAGTATCCTCACATGAGGCCTTTAGGATAGACAGTCGCTTCCTTGAAAATCTCCTAGTATGAAGAGAGGAACTGAGAGGTGTGTGACATGTTCAGCATCAGTCGGGTGGTGAGTGACAATTGCAGGTTTTGTCTTCGCTCAGTTATGTATCAATCTCTCCACCATCACTTAACTAGTCCCATTCAGAATATGTTAAAAAAACAGAGTCTGCCTGCCTGCTCAGCCTTTTGGCATGGTCATGCCCAACTAGTGGTAAGCCCCATAATATTAGACGCCTGCCAGCAGAGCACTAGCAATCCACAGCTGGCAGCCTTACTAATGTTTCTTTAAACAGCTTGTGCTTTGTTGTTGCACGTGCTGTTCTTCTTGGTTTGTTTCGGCAGACAGGGCGCATCCTCGCAAATAAGGTGGGTGATCCATCCAGCTTCACCCTAGGGAAGAAAGCGAAACTTAGGATCATCTCAAGTGCCTGGTATACCTCCTGCCAAGTTGTCTTTTCTTAGTGTATGGAGAGTACTAAAACAGCTTCCCCAGCTTCCAGCACAGCATAGGGTACTGGGACGATTCATCCATAGGCTGTCAGACCATCAGAGAAACAATCATTAATTTATATATTTTTTTTTTTTAATTGGCCTTGGTCAGATTTTGCAAGGGTGGTTTTAATTACCCTGCACCTGTCCAAAGCCTGTCTGGCTGTGGAAAAGTGAGGTAAATAATTTGGGAAGGTCTGTGCAGTGCCAGCCAACTCACTGCTCATGAAATGAGCTGCTTAGGCCAGCACTGGAGATTCTATAAAGGAAAGCTGGTCCCTTTGAGGTCCAGGTCTATCTGCTTTTATCACTCTGCAGTCTCTTGGATCTAACACGCTGGCATTTACTTACAGTTTACTTACTGTTTGATACTTCCCCAAATAAATGATTTGAGCTCAAGAGAAGGGCAGTTCTTTTCTCAGGCCATCTGCAGACAAATGAATGTGTTTAGAGCCTGGGGTTTGGAGAAGCTCCCCCAAGTCTGGAGACCCTTCTGACCTGAGATGTATGTGTCTGCAAAAATAAACCGGAGAGCTTGTGAAAGCTAGAAGGCTTTCTGCAACGTATCCAGTATTTCTCCTTTGATTCCATCTGTAAAATACCTTAGGAAGAACATTTCCAGAGCTCAGGCCTCCAGTGTTAAGAAAAACTAGAAAAAAAAACCCTGTGGTTGAAAGTACCTCACTTCAGAGAGGTTCTAAAAATGTCCAAAGATGAAGGACTAATAGAGGAAAAAAATCTCTGAAATTCATTGTCACTCCCAGAAAGTGTCCCACTGAGGTCCATCTTATTCCTTCTTGCTCCATTTTAAATATTTCATGTCTGCTTGGCTTCTGACACTCAGTTATGCTGAGAACAACTCTTCTGAATTTATCAAGTTGAAGTCAGTATAAACAAAAGTGAAATTAAATCTATCATGTGCAAATCCCAGCCCAGTGCAAAGCTAAGATATACGCCAAAAGACCTCTGTCATGCAGGCATGTGCAAATTAGTAAAGTGAATCCACACAAAAATGTGTGCAAATTCAGACCAATAACATCTGCGTGTGCAATACTGAGCTGGAAAGTTTGCCTGGGATGTGAGATACCATTGAGGTGACACGAGAAGAAGACAAAGAGAGTTGGTTCCTTGGAGACTGCCTGAGGCCAGCCGCAATTCCCAGTGAAAAAAGATTAAGAGTGCACAGATACTGTCGTATTTGGCCCATGGCTCATGATTCCAGGACTGCTGAAGTCAAACTGCCAGAAATCTGATAGTCTGGAATGTGCACTAATATAAATATTTCTTCATAGGTATGTCTTTTGTCTGGGGGTTACTAGTCAGGTTGACAGGCCTACGAACCAGCTCCCTGCTTTGGGTTTATCCAAGTTCTGACTGCCAGTCTTCTACAATGGATTTTGTGGCTTATCTGCTGAAGTCTTGGTCTCTCATTCCTTGCCTAGTGAAAAAGGATGAGTGATGGAACTTGTGCTTGTCGTGGCACATTGTAGACTGTTGTCTCCAGCAGACAGGACCATTGTAGAACCACAGGATGATATAGGTTGGAAGGAACTCCAGAGTTTGCCGGTCCAGCCCACGCACAAAGCAGGGCCAACTTCTCTACAGAACTCAGCTCAACATGAGCCTGATTTTCTATGCTGTGTACTCCTTCTGCAGCAAGCAGTAAAAGCTATAGCCAAGTAGCTTTTCACCTTTTTGATTTGAAAGCAATTTCTTACAGCTTGTAGTTCCTGTTTGGTGGGAAGAATGTAGGACTCTAATGTGCAGCAGAGACAAAACTGCAGGCTACAGTGTTTAAGACCATTACTGTACAATTCTTGGATATGTGTTTTTGTTCTGATAATGTGAGTTAACTTATGTAAAACTGATGGTTTAATTTTTGGCCCATGGTTGTGAATTCTGTAATCAGTACCATCCCTAACTGAACTTTAAGGTTAATTTCAAATCATATCTCTTTTTATATTACCAAATGACCACATAAGACTTCTCTGCTTTTGTTCTGCTAGATGTTGTAACCACTTTCTAGTCATTTCTGATTACTCTGTGCTGGATACATGTATAGCCTTCCACTTCAGAAATGGGCTGTCCCTTGAGCTAAGGGGCTGTCAAATTCAGCTAGCAGCATTTTAGGGCTTATGGATCCTGATAGGCAGTTCTGATGCTTTCCCATGCAGTGACATGTGCATAGTTAACTTAGTGTTCAGTCCGAGTTCCCCCATTGATATTTCCACAACTAAATGAAGTGAATTTTCTGTGTTAATGGCCTTGATTTGAGATTTCTTCAAGGAAAATGGTTTGTTAGGATATGAGGTTTTTAGATCTGTGAGAAGAGCGCTAGTCACTAGTCCTGCAATGCGTCCATTCCTCCAAATGGAAAGGATCCATTTGGCATTGTCCTCCAGGCTGTGGAATGAGTGTGTCACAACTTTCATTTTTCAGAAATATTTCATGATTGGCAATGGAGACTAGTCAACAGATCTTGCTAAACAAGTATAGTATGAAATGCACACACATCTTGCAAGCTTGGACAATGAAAAGGGAGCTCCCTGCAGTAAGGTGCCCCGACCAAGCAGGGGCACTGAAAAATTGGGCTGGGAGGAGGAATAGGTGGCCTGGAAACAAATGTAATGGGGGGAAAATGGGCAAATGCAGTGATGGGCTCTAGTAGGGACTGTATTGTGTGTGTAATCTATGGCCTCCATGCATGGTCCATGGCTGTGCTCTGTGCTGGCTAGCTCTGCTGTGAATATTGCTTGATAATGTTAGCTGGACCTGAGAGCTGCCTCCTACATGTACTACCTTCTACTTTCCAACAGCAGTGCTGACGCACCCCACGATGCAAGATCTTTTGGTTGGTGGGTTTTTTTCAGAGTTTTTTCTGCTGATTTTTAGCTCCTTGTAATCAGTGTTCTGAACTCTGCGATATTCATGAATCTCGGCAAGTGCTTACTTCTGAAGAACACAAATACCAGAAATACGTTGGTTTATAAAATAAAGTGGCTGGCTCTGCTTGGAAGACTTTGATTTGTTTTATATTCAAAGATCCAAAGTACAGAAAAATGTCTTGCATTCCTAGAGCTCCTTTCATAGCAAAACAATGCCTAATGCAGAGAGGTATACCTCCTAGAAGTACAGGAGCTGAAAACCCTGGCCACAGCTAAGACTCAGCCCTTTGCACAGCAAGTCTTCTCTGTGCAAGGTCCAAGTACATGTCCAGGTGCTTTATTGGCTCAGGGCTCATCATCCTGCAGGATGGAGCCTTAAAGGAAGCTAGAGAAGGGTTGATTGTCTGGGAATTTCAGTGGCATGGGCATCATTAAGGCAAATGAAGGGAAAAAAATTTTCTTTTGTCAGAAGCCCTGAAACAATGCCAGTTATTGTTTGTGTCCGTAGCAGAACCGAGTGGATTGGGGCAGTTGATGGCAGTCTCTGTCACATGGGACAGAGGTTTGTAGTTTTTTCTTAGTAATACTACGCTGGGGTTGTGAACTGCCACAAAGTAGACCACTGATTTTTAAAGTAAAAAGAAAAAAAAGTTTTTTCTATTTGTCCAGCTCTTGGTTTAAATATTGAGCTGACAGTGGGGTCTTTTTTTTTTTTCGCTCAGGCAGAACAGACCATTCCTGCCTGGAGTGCTGCAGTGTTTCTTCTAAACAGGGGAGCTCACCCTCCACAGCCTCATCCTTCAGTTCCTGATAGCATTTTTGTACTGTAGCTCGTGTTGGCCAAAACCGAGGAGAGAGGCAGGGGTGAC
>VZTL01065877.1:8686-22675 GCA_013400535.1 Scopus umbretta | reverse complement strand
AGCAGCATGACGGGAAAGAAGCACAGCAGGGGGAGAGGTGAAAGGGGCGGCGGTGGGACAAGCTGGCTCCATGGGCAGGGCTGGTGGGCAGGGGTGGGCAGGGATGGGGCGCGCGGTGGGGCTGTGGGGTGCTGGCAGCGCCAAGCAGGGCTGAGGGCCATGCAGCTGGGGACGAGCCATCAGCAGTGCAGAGGCTTGGCCAAGCTGCGGAGTGCGGACACCCAGCGTGCTCTGGCGAATGCTGCTCTGCGGGGCCACCCGTGCCGGCCGTGCCCCTGCAGCAGGGGCCACCTCCGGGGGACCCAGGGGATGGAGCCCGAGCGGGAACGGCTGGGAGCTCCGCAAGCATGCAGCAGCAGGGGCCAAAGCCAGCCAGCCAAGGGGCACAGGTCCCCCGTGGCACACCACAGGCTGCAAACAAGCGTTTCCACATCAGCGGGAGGCTCCAGAGCAGCCTCGTAAAAGCAGAGCGAGGAACAAACAGCCGAACGGATTCCTAGGAAATGGTCTACAGTTTGGGAAAGAGGCTGCGTGACGCTGCCTGGGGATGTGCCCAGGCCCGTGTGCACAGTGGGGCCTCCTTGGGGGACCGCGTGGTGGCAGGTCTGGCATGCGGTGTCCCTGCAGGGATGCAGAGGAACTGGGTGCTTGCCGCCATCCCAGGACGTGCCGTGCTGCTTCGCCAGGCACAGAGCTGGAGAAGCAGCATCAGCCTGGAGAGCCAAGCTCCAGTCACAGGGGCGAGACAAGCTCTGGTCGCAGGGGACCACTGGTGAGTTTGGTTCGCAGCCAGGTGTCTGTGAGCACTGCAGGCGTGGGCACTGCAGAGCGTGCAGGAGGTGGTGAAGGGACGAGGCGAGGGGATGGCCGGAGCTTGGTGGGCTCTGGAACAGTGGAGGAGGGAGCGAGCGCAGGGCCAGGGGATACGAGAGGCAGCAGTGGCTGTGCTGGCAGGCGAGGCACAACCGTGCTGGTGGCACAGGACACCTCTGGTGCAGGACCATCCTTGCCTGTGCAGGAGCATGCCAGCAAGCCCTTGCGACTGGAGGGTGCCAAGTAATGCCAGTGCACGTGAAGGAGCTGGAGCCTGGGCAATGGCAGGGGGAGGGAAGGGGTGCTGAGCCGGGGTGCAGGGCGATACGTGGGTGCGTGCAGCTGCACATGCTGCTGGCTGCAGGCCAGGCATGCAGGGGCGAGCAGCGCAGATTCGAGGGGTGAACGTGGGAGGTGCACAGGAGGGGTGAAGATGCCAGGTACATGGGAGGGTGTGTGGTGGGGGGCCCAGTGGGGCAAATGGAGAGGGGTGGGATGCGCGGCGGCGGAGGGGTGATGGGCCGGGCTGTGACCACGGGGCAGGGAGGCAGGAGGTGCAGGACCTACTCTGTGGTGTCCTGCTCCAGGTCACGCAGGACAGTGGCAACGTTGGCACAGACGGGGCTGGGGGATGCCTGATGGGGTGCAATGGCACACCTGGTAAAGCAAGCGGTGGGTTCAGGCAGATGCAATGGCTGCTATCACGATTCGGACGCCTCTTGGCTCACCAGGTTATGGGGCGTGAGGCCTGGGGTACTCTGGGGCATGGAGCATAGGCTGTTTGCTCACAGGTCCAGCTTGAAGCCCCTCGCGCCATCCCCGGGCTCCTGCCCTGGCTGGGAGCAGCGGGACGGTGCCCGGGGAGGGGGAGAGGCTGCAAATCCCCAGGGCCCGGCAGCTTCCGGAGAGCTCTGGATGGAGCCACTTGGGCACGCACCCAGCAAGAGCTCAGGGAAAAGGAGACGGCACCACAGTGCATCAGGATCCATCCCGGGGAAGGCCTGGTGCGCCGGCGCAGGTCAGGATCCGTCCTGGGGAGGGCCTGGTGCGCAGGAGGGGCTGCCGCCCCTGCCCTGGGCCTGGGCCTTTTCCCTGGCTGAAGGTTGTAAAGGTTCAGAGATGTGTGAGGGTCAGAAGGAACCTCCTTGTCCTTCCCTCTAGCACCAGAAGAGTTAATGCCTTCGTGGGGGACTCAGCTTTTTGGGAACACCGGTCACCAAGACATCCCCTCCCGAGCTGGTCGAGACCTGGCCACCCCCGAGTCGGGGCAGGGTGAGGCCGGGGGACGGTGCAGTGAGGAGGGGGCACGCGGGGCACCGGGCACCACGCTGGAGGACGGGGATGTCACCTCCTCCAGCGCTGGGCCTGGGTCACTCCAGCTCCCCCAAAGCAGTTGGGCGATGGAGCAACCCCTGCCAAGCCCCGCTGCCCTGGTGCCCCCGTGACCATGCCACCGCGGCACCGCCAGCCCCCGGGCTCCCCAGCGGCGCGGCGGGAGCCAGCCCGGCCACTGGACCTGCACGTTGGCCTCCTCCTGCTCCCGACAGCTGCTCCAGAGGAGCAGGCCCACTGGGACCCTCATGGCCAGACCGGTGGTGCCCATGTAGGGCTGTGCCGGTGGCGGTACGGTGTGAGCACTGGGCGTGATGGTGGCGATTGCTCCCCGGGAGCAGAGGCGGGAGGGGGACCTGATGCCGCAGGGCCTGCGCCTGCCAGAGGCGCTGGGTTCTGCAGGGTGGTGGAAGCGCCAGCTCCGTGCGTCGCTGCCTGGCGGGAGTGGAAGACTCGGTGTGTCCCAAAAACCAAGTTTTGTTTTGCGTTTCTAAATCTTTAAAATCCAGAGTGTCTGAAAGGAGCTGTTGGGGGTTTTTTGTGTTTTTTTTTTTAAAAAGACTTTAACATTCATTCAGTCAGTCGCTAAAAACTCCCATGAGCCATGGGCGTCCCAGGGGAGGGGTGCAGGCACCGCCTCGCCAGCATCTCAACAAGTCTAGAGATATATAGATTTAGTAAAATTATAACAAAATCAGGTGGCTATAGCTATAGATATAGATATATAGATATTTGTTCTCTCTTTTCAAATATATAGCTGATTAAAAAGATGCAAAATAAGGATGACTAGGACGGAGTGGGAATCCTGTAGTTCAATATCATCTCGTGTAGATCATCAGCTGCTCTCTATATAAATGCACGGAGATTATATATTATCCATCAACGTGTCCCCCTTGGAAACAAGACCCCAAACCAAGAGGAAATAAAACATCTCCCTCCCCCCACCCCCACTGAACGTTGGCAAAGCGTTTTCTGCTGGATTCCCCACCAGCCTCCCTCCAACATCCCCAAACATGCTTCTATCCATGCGGTTTCAGTCCCTCTCTCACCAGGGCAACTGAGGGCGACAGGCAGAGCAGCAGCACAGAGTCCAGGGCTAGTCTCTCACACGGGAATCGCTCTTCGGGCTTGCATGGCAAGGCTGGCTGCTCCCTGGGGCGGCTCTGCGCGGGAGGGAGCAGGTCTGGGCGTCACCGCAGGCGTCCACCCAGCCACCATGCCGGCACTGCCCTTCCACGGAGACCTCTGCGTGTTGGAGCCCTTTCCCTCCGAGCACCGGCTGGATGACCTGGCTCGGCCGGCTGTCTCCAACCCTGGCAGAGACAGCCTGCCCAGGGCTGGGACCACCACCGTGCCCGTGGTGCCTCCTGCCTGCTCTTCCCAATGCAAGCCGAGTGCCGGCACCGGTGCCAGCCCTGCCTGCCTCCTGCAGCAGCCCCTGCCCTGCTGTGCTCCCACCATGCCTGCCGGCTCGGAGCAGCTTGGGGTCTCCATGCCGTGGGCTGCCCTGACCTGCCCGAGATGCGGCCCGGCGGCAGGCGCCCGGCCCGCTCACCTCCCTGCCGAGCTCCAGCTGGCGTCTCCCTGCCTGTCACACCTGGGCAGCAAGGCCAGCACTTGGCCTACAGCAGAAGCCCTCTCCCTAGCCGGGGCTCGGCTCCTCACTGCACTGCTGGCCCTGCCCCGTTCCCCATCCCAACCAGGTGTTGCCCTTCGACCACGGGGAGCCCGGGCTTGGCAGCACGTGGTGCCTCGGCCCCTCCGGCCACCAGCGACGCCCCTGGGGAAGAGCACATCAAGCGATATACAGGCCAGACTCTCTGAGAGGAACAGAAACGAGGATGTATTTCATGCAACATTCCTTGTCCCGAAGGCGTCGCGGGGCTGGCGGGGCCGAGCGGGGGTCTGCGTGTGCGTGGCACGCTGGGGCGGTGTGGGAGCGGGCGGGAGCCCCTCGGCTCCGCGCCCTTCAGTGCAGTGCTCAGAATAGAAAGAGAATCAAAGTGGGTTTTATTAGTCTAGTAGAAATGCCCCTCCCTCCCCCCCATGGTGGCTCTGGAAGAGGCCAGCGCTGCCTGGGATGGTCAGCTGTCTACCAGCTGCTTGAGTGCCCGCTCAATGTTCATCCGGTGCCCGACCCGGGTCACCCCCAACTCCACAAAGTCCTCCTTGGTGAGGGCGGGCAGGTGCGTGCCCTCTATTTCATGGTCCTCAAACTTGTCTCGGTGCTCCACCAAGTTGATGCTTTCCAGCCAGTCCCCGACGTCGTACTTGTTCCACAGGTGGAGGGGTTTCTGCATGAAGGGCCGAGGCGGGTGGAGGGTGTGCAGGGGTGGCCCTGGAGAGGGGGACGGGGATGGGGAGCGGCTCCGGGCGCTCACGCTCCTCACCACAAAACGCACCTCCTTGGGCTCATGTGGGATGGAGAGGCTGGAAGATTTGAGGATGGTGGGAGGGGTCAGACCATACGGCCGGACGGTGCTGAGGGGCTCTGTCCGATCCAGAGCCGGCTTCACGGGGCTGGGGGTACGTCGGGTTACAGGGTAGCGACTGCCAGGTCGGACTGTGTAGGTGGTCCCGGAGCTCCGCTGGGAAATGGTGCTGAGTTCTCCTAAACTACTGAAAAGTCTGCAGAAAGAACGGTACAGCGAGAGAGAGAGGGGAGAGAGAGCAGAGGGCAGGGGTGAGGCGGAGGTCCCCAGACACAGGAGCACACACACAATATACACGGGGGGGCCGCTGGAGGGCTGGGCCAGCCTGAGACAGGAGGGGGCTCTGCAGCGCTCGGGGGACACGGCTCGGAGCACTTCAGCCAAGGCTTTCTTGCAAGCCCTGCCAGGGCTGTTCCAGAGAAGGTAGAAGAGGTTCGAGCAAGCATCTCCAGTATCTCCGGTTCTCGGCCAAACCTGCCCTAGCTGCCATGGCTCTGAAGCCCATCGAGACCTACCAGGGAGGAACGTGGCCCTGCAGCCCGCTGGGTGCACACAAAGACTTGCTGCAGCTGGAGACCCTGCACCTCACCCTGCCTCGGTTGGTCAGCAAGAAGCTGCACCAGAGCTGCGCTGAAGCCCGCCGGCCCCACCTCCCACCGGGGACACCCCTATCTCCCCTTGCTAACCGCACTACCGTCGGCGTGCTCTCGGGTCCTGACATGGACTCGGAGCAAACCAGTGCTCCCGAGCACATCGGCCAGTCAGGGCAGAGCCCCTTTCTGGGACAAGAAGGAACCTTCGGGCATCTCCCCAGAGAGCGGTGTGGGGACAGGAGGACCGTCATGCCACCCCAAGGATGGAGGCAGCAGGGTCTGATCATCGCCAGATGGTGGTCAGCTTGTTAGTGTGGGCTGAGGCAGCCCAGAGGCGTCTGGACTGGTCTTCCCCTTGCACTATGCCATGTCCGCCTCCCTGGCCCTGCATTGTGGTGGGCGCAGGTCGTGGAGCTGGGCAGGGGGCAGCCCCTCCTGCAGCTCTACCTGTTTGCCACTGTGAGAGCCTCTGATGGGGGACAAACCACGCTGCAAGCATGCCTGCCTTCTGCCCTCGCCTCTTGCCTTTATTGCCTCCCCTGGCATAAACAAGCACTCTGGGTATGCAAAAAGAAATGGATCTAAAAACCTGACAGGGCAAGATCATGGGTGACGAGTCCTTTGAGTGCAATGAGCTGAGGTGAGTACCTCTGCCTGGGAGGTCTCGGGAAGGCACGTTGCTGGGCCCATCTCTGTTCATGCCCTGCTTTGGGGTCTCTTTCCATAAGCACCCACTGCTGACTGCAGCTGGGGACGGGGCTCTGACCAGGAGGGACCTGAGGCTCCTGCACAGCCTCTCTGTCCTGGCAACGAAAGCAAATGCAGCACCCTGAACCCACCCCAGGGCTTCAGGCACTGCTCCATGGTAGTAGCCCAGTGCAGTACACTACCTCTGCTTCCGTGCCGCCCTCTAAGCTCTGCCCTCCCATCTCAGGTACCTCCTGGAACAGATGGACATTCTGTGTTGCTGGCAACAGGAGTCCAAGGGCTACACTTAACGGCATCTACCCGCTGCCACTAATGCGCACGCCACATAAGATCCACGCTTCTGGAACGTTAATAAGCACTAATGATTTCTTAGAGAGGTGGCTCCAAGAGGATTAGCTGAACATGAATATGAAGGTCTGTTCAGAGTCTGTGGGCTTAGGCACATTTGCTCTTATTCTTATTTTCCTGCCACCTTGGCACAGAAAGCAAGAGGGTTATAAAGAAGCATGACGATGAGTCACATTTGGGAAGCTCCGTCAGTACAGAAGNGGCCTGGGAAGTTGGCTATTCCTACTCTTGGGGAACGGGAGTGCTGGAACCACACCTGAGAAGTCAGCTGTGTGCCCCAGCTTCCACAGCTGGCGTGTCCTTGCAATGACAAGACAGTGGTGCCACGGCAGACCTTTCTGGGCACAGCAGGTCAGCAGATGTAACCTGTAGGTCTGTTCTCCGCTACAAGGCACGGGCTTGGTCAGTGCAATGCACTGTTGGCAATATACTACAGGCTCTCAACACCTTCAGCAGCGCTGTTCTGCCAACTGTGCGTTATGTTGCAGACAGTCCACCAGTCTCTGATGTCCTGTCCAGCTCTGGAAGCTGACTTCATTATTGGCCAGCAGTCCAATTATTTGGTCACAGGCACTTTGTTCTGCTCTGAAGCCAGGCGAGTTTATTTGGATGTGATTGTTCACAAGTGGCACCTCAGCACAGTATCCCTTCCAAGGACTTGTACATTATGCACAGCGACAACGTCTGCTTAGAGGGTTTTCCTGGATCACTGCTCTTCTTCATTGCAGGTTTGTGTTGGTGTATTATGCGTTTTGCCAGAGGAATACATGCTAACAGAGATGTGTACCAGCCAGCTGCAGCCAGGCTGAGGCCAAGGGCTGCTAGTTTTAGGATGCTGCTATCAAGGACTTTATTTTTGCCAGGTTTCACGAACACTATGGCGTTGTCCACTTCTCCTTTAGGCAACATCAAGTCAATGTAACTGCGGAGCTTAATAAGAAAAATGAAATGCTTCACTCTCCGTTTCTGGTGGTGCTCCAGCTGGGCGTTGGAAGATCAGCAGCCCAGAGATGGTGGGATCGCTGGTGGCCACAGGCTTCTCTGTGAGTTGGGACGTGGCAGCTCTAATCACTGTTACAAGGCTGCCTTCAAGCTTGTCTTCTCTGAACATGTGAAATCCAGGGTCTGGCAGCTCTCAACCCCTGTCCTGCAGAGCTCGGTGGTGGCAGCCTGTCAGCCCCAGACCAGCAGTAGCAATAGATTGGTTGCCTGGATTGCTTCTTCAGTGTAGCCAGAAAAAACTAGTCTTTTGAGATGCAGAAGACAAGGCCTCATTCGTGTACCACAGCACATGAGTGGAACTGACTGGAATCAGCAAAGAGGCAGAACAGGTCTCATGAGAAGCAGTCTCACAAGAAAAGAAACACCAGCTTGATGAAAAAGGAAGTTCTAACCAAAGAAAGAAGGATTATGCGTTTGTAGGACAGCTAATTAAGCCTTCTGGGAATACTTTTAGTGAAGGTATTAAAAAGCAGATTTCTTCAATGAGTCACTAATGGATGAGGATTCTTCCTTTGAACTCTGTATCTCAGTCCGAATTTCTTCCAGAGTACCAAAGGCAAGGACAGATTCAGCAACAGAGGTAACGCACTTCCAATCACTCCAGAGAGGAATGCTTTGCTCTTGCTCAGCAAGTCTTTCGTTTTGCTGCTCTTGGCTTCCAGGTGTTTTTATCCCAGCCTTCAAAAGCACCTCCATTGCTTTTCACTAGAACTGCATGAAGGACTCGCCTCCTGTGATGAACAACCTTGGCTAACTGATGAGTGAGACATGAGACTGCTCTCGCGATTCTCCATCAGTGTTTGGTGCACCCAAAGGCTCTGACGCAGAGCTCGGCGCTATCTGTGACCATGGCCAGGTTGTGCTTTCGGGCCAGGGTTGGAGACTAATCCTCTTTCTCTTTTCTTGAAATGCAGTTTGAGGCTTCCTGCCTAGAATGGTGTATGCCCAGATCACATGACACCTCTACAGTTCCCATTTTGAGAGGATTTTGTCTTCCAGAATTGTCTCATGAGAACCGTCCCTGAAAAGGGAGGACAAAGGGGAGGAGTACAGAAAGGAAAGAAAGTGTCTCTGGATAGCCCCCAAAACAAGATACAGAAGCACTTGTGCTACATGTCATCATGGAAATAACACAACCGCCAAACAGGACGTAAACTTTCTGGCACGAGCTGGATGCTCTCACGTGTCGCTTTGCCAGCGAGGATGGTGTCCAGGGGAAAGCAGCACTTCCCATCCCCTGCCTGCGCCCCAGCTCGTGCTGACAGGCTCTGTTCAGACGAGTTTTCTTTTGGTGGATGGCTGGTGAAGGGGTACAGGCCTGTTTCAAAAGCTGGAAGGAAACAGGCTTCTTCACAGAACCTGGAGGAAGTCCCATTGACCAGAGGGCCAAGCAAAGCCTCGTCACAAAGGAGCCAGGAAAGCCCTTCTCTCCCCACAGCTGGATGCTCTACCCAGACAGCGAACCCCCAGGACGAGAGGCAGCACTGCAGCCAAGCCGCTCCAACAGCATGCACAGTGCCAGCGGCAGACAGGGCTGCATGACTGGGAGATTGATGAGCTGTTCTCAGGGACCATTTGCCAACCCACTGCTCTTCCTTACCTACTGAATTTCAGCAAGAAATTTTTTCCTGACTCTCAGCAAAAGAATCCAGAGAGAGGATAAACTTGTCCCCATAAAGAAAGCCCACAGGGAAAAGGGTGCCCAACAGCGCATGAGGCTTATCTGAAGAACTACTGAGAACAAGGTTTTTTACTGAAGGCGATCTAATTTCCTGCTGTCATTTTTCTTACAACTCTACTAGTGCAGCCAGCACTTTCATTAAGGAAGATAACTCTGGCACTTCTGAATTCTTCTCTTTCACAGTAGACAAACAAAGGGATGCTGAGAAGGAACATCTGCAAAACTGATACAAACGAGTAGGTTAATTGTACCCAATGTACTGTGTCTCCTGAAGGCAATACAGTAACTCCACCAGCATCTCGAGGGCCTGATGATGCTGAAGCAGCACTTGGAAGAGTTCCTCTTCAGGTGAACGCAAGAATGAGCAAACCAGGAGAGGACTGTTGCATTTTGTAACTCTAAGGGCTGCTACACTTCTGTATGGAGTCTCCTGAGCAGAAATAAATGCAGAACCTATGGGCAGTGCTTATGCATGAAATCCTACAAGTTGGGCAATTTGGTCCTATGGATCATGGTCTGCAAAGATCGGTTACCTCAGGCACAGCTCGTGTGTTCTTGGCACCTGTTGGACTTACAACGCACAGACAGTTCAGCAGTGTTGAACATGTGCAACCGGTCTAATGTTTCCTGAAAGAGCTTTCACAGAGGTCAGAGACTTCATGAAGCGGCACAGCAACTGCATTGTGCATGAGCAATAAAGCTGATGTTTTCCGAAAGCAACTGACGTACTGCAGAAGCACAGTATAATCAGCTTGTACCTCCATGCATGAAACAGCTCTGCTGCAACGGCAGTGCAGCAGCTCAGACTAGTGTGCCACCCGCCTAGGAATCCCAGGTAAACTTCTCAAATCTTCAGATTCTGCCCCAACGACATTTCCATTGGAAAGGTACACATTTTGGGGAGAACTCAGAAGTAGGGCACCTCTATACCCCTTTTCTGAGAAGGATGGCTCCTTTGGACCAGACTGCAGGTCTGTTCCCTTCAGGAAAGGGGGCCAGCAAGAGTGCCAAAAGAGATCAAGTGGATAACTTGTTAACTTGGTGTTTGGGAAAACAGCCCGTATGGCACTAGGCCGGAAAGCCTTCCAGACACCCTGCAGTGTGGTGGGTAAGGCAAACCATGAGGCACTCGGGCAGAAGGAGGCTAACCGGGGTATCTGCAGGGGCTTCACCTCACACTGGCTCTCCAGCAAAGCAGCTGCACCTCGCCTGTGCAGGGGCACAGCTCCCTCGGCCATAAACGAGGAGTAAGCTCAGCATCCAGAAGGCAATCCCTCTTCTTTTCCTTCCTATTGAGTTGTTATGGCAACCAACATGCTTAGTCTAAGCCTAATACTTGGCAAGTGGCAGCCCACTCTTGACGCCTGTCTTGGCTTGCAGCCACTGTCCGGGTGCTCAGCAAAGCAGTTGCCATAACACCACAGGAACTCCTGTCTTCAAGGAGGAGGACCCAGGGAATGACAGGCTGGCCAGCCTTACATCAATCCCTTATTTATTAACATTGAACTTTCTCTGCTATCATGCAGGTCACTCATTTAGCTTGTCTAGTTTTCCTCTAGCTCTTCACTGTCCTCTCCAAGTTCAATGTCCCCTGAAACTTCATGTCTTCTGCAAATCATGAATTCTCATTAATCATGGTGGCTTTCACACAATAAATAAATCTATTAAATGAAATGGGATCCTACTACAAAATACCTGACTGTCTGCTGTTAACCTTTTTCCATGATGAAAACTGACAAGCTACTTCTACTCTTCATTGCTGGTATTTTTTCTCTGTAAAACATGTCCAGACCAAAGTCTTACTTCTTGCTTTAAAAGAATTCCTCAGTATTACTAATTCCTCTCCTGTGCCTCTGATGCCCAACTTCTGAACCGCAGTCTGAAACAAGGACTGCTGACTTTACTCCAGAGACAGGGGCAGCTGGCAGGAGAGCACAAGCTTGCCTGCCCAGGAGTGGCCTTCCTGAGGAGTATCGTGTGTGGAACAAACACAGCTCCCTCGAGCCAAATGTCTTCAGAGTCAGAGCACGCCGCATTCAGCTCAAGTCTCATCACGGTGTCTAACCACTGATAAGACAACGGAACCATTAACAATCCGCTTGTAATTTTCTGTCTGGCAAGGGGAATGCAGAGGAACCCAAAGCATCCCTCACACGTCACTGGAGGTGCTCAGCCACCATGCAGGCAGCACACCAAGACTTCAGTCCCCAGATGAGTGCAGCCCTGCCAACACTGAAGAAGGGGAAGTTACAGTGAAACAGCCTACAGAGGACAAACCTCCCTGCCTGAAGGCATGTGTACCACTGACACACCTCTGCACTGGGGACTAGTTAGAGCAAGTGTCTCCAGAATCCATGTCACACCATGCTACAACAGAAACCTTTTCTTTCTGCAGAAAAAGGAGGGGAGAGATTTTAGTTTCTACATCTAAGAAGTTAAATTCTTCTAGATTTCCTCAGTCTGCTTGGGATCTGACTTCCTTCTGCTTATTTCAAGAGCAGACGAGGGAAGAAGTCCTAGAACTACCACAGACTCAGCATCTTCCTTGACGCCGGGGATGACAAAGAGATGGGAAAGCTGAATCCTGCAGCTTAAGCAGCAAGTAGTGAACACGTAGCAACCAACGGCGTGAATCAGGCCAGTTCTATGCTGCTATTTGGATGTTCAGCAAGAGACCCTCATTTAACAATGCAAGTTTTTAATAAACCCTAATGCCAGATCATGTTGGACCAGCAAAATTTGTAGATCATACTTAGGACTGCTGGACAGTAGTGCAGTGATGTGGCCAGAGGCTCCATGAACACAGGAACTACAAGGGGGAGAAGGCTTTACAGTACAGCTGTAGACAATTACTTTTAAAAAAATGGAATAACATATAAAGCCACTTGAGCCGTAACTTCCTACATGCCATAGCATGGGGCAGCAACTCCTGAACTGCTGCTGGGCTGAGCTGCTATGGCTACACTGCACGGGCAGTGCCAGGGAGGCTTTCTGGCTGGGGTGGGTGCTGGAAGCAGCCTGTATTGCGGTCAGCTGTCAGGAGAGCCATGACCCACCACAGCAGATCCCGGCAGCGCAGGTCGAACCCCGGTCTGACCTGCACAGCTGGCTCAGCTGGCCTGGCACACTGCAGAGGACAATTAGGAAGGGACTTGCCTGTGGTCACGCACAGAAAACAACAACTAGGAAACACGCTGCGCAGTCTAGCAGGGACAAGAAAATGAACAAATCTGCGGAAGCCGAAGGCAAGCAGACGTGAATGGAAAATAAGGCACATGTGTCAGGCTGGAAGATGATGCAGACCCGACTGAAGCAATGGGGGAAGACCCATCTGTTCCAGCTCTGGATGCCTTCAGCAGTCAGCTCTGGGTGCAATTCTGGGAAATGCCTGAAGAGACAAATAGTGGGGACTGAAGCTCTTCTCACCTGAGGAGCATCTTTGACCTGGAGGAAGCTGTGCTAGGTTTAACAAATGATTTTCTGGATTCTTGTCTAATCACTTTAAGCAGAGTACGAAATCCACTCCAGAAAGCCGTGGCAATTGTCACTGCTTTACTTCATTATGGGAGGACAAAGCTGAAGATCTAAGCAATGGGATGGTATCACTGATGAAATCGTTGCTCCTGCTACTATTCATTTACCATCTTGTAACAAATAAGTTTTCTCTTCTTCACTCTATAGAAATTCCTTGGTGTGGGAATAGGGCCCACCCCTGCTGGTGTGCCACTGATGGAAAAGGAGCCAAGTCCTTGTGACTTTTCCCTGAACTGATGTGGGGAAGCAGTGTGTGTGTGTGTGTGTGGGACGACGATGATGACAAGATGGGGAACCCCGGCTGATGCCTGGATAACAGAAGGATGAAGCTGCTGCTCTGAGGCTTTGGGTTTTGTTGCAGTGCTAGGTGCAACTGAAGACTAAGCCCTGAACTGTCACAATGCTGAAAGGACAACATTCACCTACGAACTGTTCACTGCCCCAGGTCCTTCTGTCCTTCTCTGAATGCAGTGCCTTTCTTATGGAGAGTTCCCGTATCAGCCTTTCATGGTCAGATGAGAGCAAATTGCACTATTGCTGGTTTTTTTTTTTTTTCCCCTCTCCCAAACTGTGCATAAGACATTATCCCAATAAAATACAGATGATGGATTTGGGAAAAAAAAAGCCAGCCATGAAAACCCTGGAGGTATATTCCCTTTTGTGGCTTCTCAATGTAATGCCTCCTTCCTGTTTCAAAACTGTCTTTTTTTTTCCTCTCTCATGTCGTAATTTCCGTCTTCTCTCTGATCATACTTCTCCAGCCAGAACAGCAGACATTCTTGCTGTTCACGGTTAAGAGCATTTTCCCCTGTCCTCAAAAGACTAACTGACCTTCCTAGCTCACTGCACTGTCCTACAAACTTCAGCAGGACCTGTCTTTGGGGTCAGAACAGCCTGTCCTGTCTTCTCCTGAGCTCCTGGCTGACAGTCACAGGCATCTGACCTAGAGCAGAGTGCCTCTGTGCTCAGCAGTCTCTGCACAGAAGATCATAGAATCGTTTAGGTTGGAAAAGACCTTTAAGATCATTAAGTCCAACCGTTAATGTAGCACTGCCAAGTCCACCACTAAACCATGTCCCTAAGCACCACGTCTACACATCTTTTAAATACCTCCAGGGATGGGGACTCCACCACCTCCCTGGACAGCCTGTTTCAACGCTTGACCACTCTTTCAGTAAGAAAATTTTTCCTTAGTATCCAATCTAAACCTCCCCTGATGCAACTTGAGGCTATTTCCTCTCATCCTGTCGCTAGTTACTTGGGAGAAGAGACCGACCCCCAACTCGCTCCAAACTCCTTTCAGGAAGTTGTAGAGAGCGATAAGGTCTCCCCTCAGCCTCCTCTGCTGCAGGCTAAAGAACCCAAGTTGCCTCAGCTGCTCCTCATAAGACTTCTTCTCCAGACCCACCAGCTCCGTTGTCCTTCTCTGGACATGCTTCAGCACCTCAACGTCCTTCTTGTAGTGGGTGGCCCAAAACTGCACACAGCATTCGGGGTGCGGCCTCACCAGTGCCGAGTACAGGGGCACGGTCACTGCCCTGCTCCT
>VZTL01065857.1:23883-42964 GCA_013400535.1 Scopus umbretta | reverse complement strand
GGTTTAGCAGGCATGGAGGTTTGGTGTTTTGTTATTTTTTGGTTGGTTGGTTGGTTGTTTTGGGGTTTTTTTTGGTTTTTTGGTTGTTTTTTTTTGTGGGGGGGGGGTTGATGGTTGGACTAGATGATCTCAGAGGTCTTTTCCAACCTTAACAATTCTATGATTCTATGTCTTTATGGAAAGAGTGGTGAGGCGTTGGCACAGGCTGTGCAGGGAGGTGGTGGAGTCCCCATCCCTGGAGGGGTTCAAAAACCGTGTGGATGTGGCACTTCGGGACATGGTTTAGTGGGCATGGTGGTGTTGGGTTGATGGTTGGACTGGGTGATCTCCGAGGGCTTCTCCAACCTTAACGATACATGATTCTATGAGAGTGCAGCCATTCCGTGATGTGCAGGGAACTGACAGCTTCCCTGGAGATCTCCTGGTTTTTCATACCTGCCAAAAAAAGCTTTGTCTTCCCGCAAGATTCATGTAAACTGGTTACAAACTTGGACACACGTAGTAATGGTAAATCTCAGGTTATGTGAGATCAACTTTTGCCCGCAGGACCACGGCACCTCTTGTGCTGTATTCGTTTCTTAAAAATACAACACAGCAGCGGGAGGAAGCGTGTTGCAACACAAGGTGAGCACGTGCCGGGCTTTCTTACGTTCATCGGGAGGCAGCGCTGTAAATGGCCTTGAGCTATCGCCCTCATCCCTTCTAGGAGGACAAACCTCTGAACACCCCTAGCCAGGGGAGGGGGCAGCAGGAGGGGACCGTGCTTTGGCCACGTGCTGGGAGCTGGGTTCACGGTGCTGGTGTTTGGAGAGAAGAGCAGGCCGTTCAGACTTTCTGTGGACACCCCCTCGGGAGCTTCATTGCCTTTAAACTCCCAACCATGCAGGTGCTTGTTTCTAAACTTTGTGCTGGAAGTATCAGGGGAGCTGGATGCCTGAGCACTTGCATATTGGGTGCACGATAGCTGTACAATTTGGAAGGTCCAGACCAGCCCTCCCGAGGCCCGTGGGAGGTTTTCTGGGAGATCCTGGGACTCTGAGACCCCTCCATGGGGGCACGCCAAGCGAGACAGATTGAGCCCAGACCCGGTGGTGCATGGGTCCCGTTGCAGCGTGTCTCCCTTCGTGCCAGCAGCTCACCAGGTACGGGACAGCTGCGGTTTGATTTCAGGTCAGAGTTCCTACCGAAACGGATTTCTCCACACAGTAATTGGAAAATGCTAATGCCTAATGCCCACCCTCCAGGGAATCCCTCTTCAAAGCCCTTGTGGGGCTTCGGCAGTGACTCCTCTGGGGAAGCTGCAGCTCCACCGGGGAATCACCCTCCTAAAGATCACACCGAGTGTCTTTTAAGTGGAAATTACTGTTTTTTCACAATTAGGTGGAACAGAAACAATTAAGCAGGGCCACAACCACTGTTATCTTCTACCTGATTGCCAAAGTTCAGTCTGGCAGGGATTACTTCATTGTGCTCTTCTGCTAGTTTTTCATTTTCTTCTGCTAAAAAGCTGATAACGCTTGCTCCTCCCATCACAAGGGATACAGAAATCTGTTTTCAGAGGAGCTGCTCTTACACCCTAAGTCAGTCTGTGGAATTTGTGGGCAAATAAATCCCAGGAGTGGCTGCAAGGCTGAACAGAGAATACACAGAGCGGTGGCAGACTGGGCCTGTGGGTGTCTGGGTGCCTGTGGAAAGGAAGGAGCACAACACCGTTTTGAAGATACTTTTTTCTGTTTGCATTTAACCTTTGTCTTTTTGCTGTTGAAGTGGAAACTGCTCTAATTCATCTGGGAGGCTGGGAAGGTTACTGGGAGGGGATGCATCCACCAAGGGTGGATATTACCATCCCTCTCTGGTCATATGCTGAGCACGGCTTGAGAGAGCTGAGGGGCCCAGCCTGGGAGTTTCTAAGACTTCCACGAACCCTACGTTTTCAGCATTTGCAATTTCCCTTTGCACATTGGCCGAGCTGGGCTGCTTCATTCACATCACACCAGAGTCTGGTGCAGCATTGTCCTTCCTCTGCAAGAGGACTTTTGATGGCCAAGATGAATTCAATGCCCGTGGAGCAGCAAGAAATATTAACCCTTAATCCTCAGCTAGGGTGGCCACCGAGCAGTAAGAGGACCCTGGTCGGGGCGGCAGGACTCCCTGTTGCACTGGAGGGGTCCGCAGCTTCCCCCTTGGCTGTCCATGTGGGAGGACCGGGACAGCCCAGGCTGCATGGTCTTAGGCTCAGGGACACTTTTTCCAGGCCTGCTGCCCCACCAGTGTCCAGCACCAGCTGCCTCAGAGGTGCAAGGTGCAGCTGGTGAGGGACGACCCCCTGTTGTAAGCAAGGAAGAAGAACCCAGGCTTGTCCTTCTAGCAAAGCAATTCTGGGTTTGGATTTATCTCCCCCGTTGCCAAGTCGATTTCAGCCTTCCCCAGGGAGAAGGGATGGATTCTGTGATGCCTGGCTAAGAGCTGGCACAAGGGCTTGCAGGTGTCAGGATAGCATGGCTGATTTGGATTTGTGAGGCTACGAGTTACCCCTCTCCCACGGTCTGTAAGTATTTACAGAGGGAGCAGGTTTCTGATAAAAACAGACAAAAATGTATATATACTACCGTCAGCTGGAAGCAGAAGCCAGATGAACTCAGGCTTTAATGGAAGGCTGATTAACTGTCGAAACAGCTTGCTGGTGGCCGGCAGGCGTTCTCCGTCATCCCTTGTTTCCCCATTTCCAGGCTGAGAGGCCGTGAGCAGTGGGTTGGTGCGGGAGCCCTGCGTGGGCTCTCTGATCTGCAAAGGGTTCAACACCCTTACATCCCGTCCGGTGCTGCGACGGATGAATCGTTTGTTGTCCCCTGCATCACAATTCAACAGGAAAGAACTAAACACAAGAATGATTTATTTAGTTTAGTTTTTACAGAATATAATAAGTGGCCTCCATGTCATGCTCTGGACCAAAGCAGCGATTTTGCAATAACGTAATAAATACGATAAACAGTGCTGTCACTGTCCCCGAACACACGCTCCAGGGACACGTCTGTGCCGGCTGGCTCCCTGGAAGGTCTCCCAGGCCTGTGCCCAGGCTGGTGGAGGCCGGGCTTCGCTGCAAGCCAGGGAAGGGACACCTTTGAAGGATGCCCTGGTCACTCAGGCGTCACATCTGGGAGCGGTACTTACCGTCCTCAAAGGTTGCCAGAAGTCGGCTGGCCACGGCCATGGCCAGCTGGGCTCCGCGAGGCTTTCAGCAGCCAGAGCCAGGCTCAAGCCCGCAGCCTGGATACGGAGCCTTGCTGCCCTCGCTGCCTCTGGACCACCCCAGTGGGAGACGGAGCCAGGCTGCCTCCCCGGCCACTGCTCCCCGGCTTTGCGGAGGAGCTGGGCGCCCTTTTGCCCAGCCACTCTTTCCTGCGCTGAGCGGTTTGCAGGTATGGTAATGATGCTCCTAATTTGCTTAGGGAGAAGAGATAAAGAGGGGGGGGAAAAGTAAAAGAAAGAAACCAGGCTAAGTGGTGAGCTGCTGTAGGAACCTCGATACTGGCTGCTGCTGATGTTGCCTCACCATTCTGCCCCCCACCCCTTCCCATAGGAACAGCCTGAACTAATTAACCCTCTAGCACTCCATAATGAACGCTAATAAACACCTAATGGGTTTGCCTGAACAAATAACCTCTGCGCAGGCCATAGGAAACCCCCCAGTCCCATGGCCTGGAGTCGGGGAAGAACCAGGGAGCTCGGGGCTGGGGCTGCCCCTGGCTCTCCCCTCCTGCACGCCTGAGCCGGAGACCCCTCAGCCCGGTCCCGCTGCTCGCAGCCTGGCTCCCTGCGCCGGCTGGGCTTCCACCGGCTCCAAAGGGGGTTCCTGCGGCGCAAACCGTCAGTCGAGAGTGCTACCAGCCCGGCAGCTGCTCCTCTCGCCAGCCTTGCCTGGTCGGGGTTTCCCTTGCTTGCCTCCCTAATGCCCGTGCCTTTCTCCAGACCTTCTCCTTCCCGGCCCTGCTCGCTGCCGCCAGCCACCGGGCTCGATCCCCTTGCAGCGGGGGGACCTGCGCTCTGCGGGGCGCTGCCAGCTGGCTGGGTGGCAGCCAGCTCTTCTCCAAAAGCCACGCAGCTTCGCTGGCCGGGCACCGTGCTTTCAGCAGGACTTTTTGCTCCTAGCACGAGCGGGGTTCTGCGCCGCGCAGACCTTCCCCGCCTTGCCCTGACCAGGAGCTGTTGGGGACAAGCTCCAAGCAGGCTGCAGGGCTGTTGTATTCCAGTGAGCACAGCACAGCGCCAGCCGCAGAGACCCCGTGATGTCGTCAGGTGTTGTCCCGTTTTTGGGGACCTGGGTCGTAAGTGTGGTGAAAACAGACGGGGCTCGTTCTTCCTGTGAACGGCGTGATCAGCACCTTGGCCTGTGCCTCGCAATACGTCCACAGTCTGTCGTAGCTGGCTTCGTTACTATGAACCCAAGCTCTGAAGGAATTGCCCTCAGAAATATTCTGCTTAAAATACCGTACCAGATGGACTGCATTTTCCTAACCTTTAGCTGGTTCCAATGTGCAAACAGTTAAGATCATAATGTTAACATTTTCTCAGATGTTTTATGTGCATATAAAATATTGTCAAAGAATGTGCTTTTGAATGCAAGGTTTTATCCAATTAGAATTTTACTAGAGTTTATAAAAGCATAAAAATGTTTTTTTCAGGGTGTCTGAGAGTTTATAAAAACATAAAAATATGGTTTTTTCAGGGTGTCTGAGATGCTGCTGACCTTCGTAGTAAACTCTGAAGCCCTTGCAGTGGAATATAATTGCTACTACATGGGAGATGTCTCCAGAATTTTTACGATTAGGTAAATGTGCTAATTCTTCAGGCCCGTATCTGCTCACCTCTGAAAGCAGATAACATAGGGACACTTAATAAGAAATATGTTCCACCTCTGTACCAAAACCTGCTTTCTGTCGGGGGCCAAAGGCTTGGCTTCTGCAGACATGAATGGATTTGAATCAAATACTAAAAATACAACTTAAGAGCTCAGGGCAACTCTTCACTGGACTAAGTTGCTTAGCTTAGCTCCCAGCAAGCATAAGAATAGATCTCTCTTATCCCGCATGGCGACTTCAGCCTGTTGGAGGCAGGCTTCTGGAGATGTTACGTTCTCACATATATATTTGTTCCCTGGCTTAACCAAAAACCTGAATCAGGAAAAGAGATAAATGGAATTTAATGCATGTTCATTTAAAGACAGCTGCTGTTGTGTTTTTGGAATAGAAAAGATGGCAAACACTGTAATCGCTGGGAATCTTCTAGGTTTGCCACATGAACATGAAGGCTAAGCATGGAAGCGCCGATCAGGTAATCTGTCCGTTTCTGAAAGTACATGTATTGCGTTACAACATTTTATGATTCCATGCATAAGTAGTTCATAATTTTAACAGGCTTATTGCTATTCAAAGATGGTGAATTAGAATAAGCCTGTTAAAATTATATAGCGAGTGTACATGAAATCATAAAGAAGGGTAGTAAATTACTCCGTTAAAGACCAAGAACCAGGCTCTGTCTCCAAGCTGCATGCCGTCAGCCGACCCGAAGTGGCTCAGCCCCTTCCAACAAAACCGCGGTGCTTTCGAGGGCTGCACCTTTGGGAACCCATCCTTGCCTGCAGCGCTGCCGCAGAGGGAAGGGAAACCCTGCCTTGGGCTTGTACCAGACCCAGGCCTTTCAGCCTGGACAGCCCGTGAAGGTCACGCAGCAGTGTATTTGCAAGTTGGGAAACTCAGCAGTTGTGTTAGCTCACGCACCTCCAAGGAAAACAGCGAGGCCTAAAGGCAGGGGGTCTGGAGAGCCTACCTGCCCATACCTCTGTCTTGTGGTGGTGTTTTTTAGGGACTGCCCACCCTCGGCCCCCCAAGTGCCGCAGTGATTGCTTCAAGGCCACCAAAACAGGGCAGCAGCCTATTCCCTGCGCTGGGGAAAGGTCGGGGAGCTGGCAGAGGTCAGCAAAGCAAACCCATGCAGCCCCCCCCAGCACCGCTGGGGTCCCGAGAGCCGTGGGGACGTCCCCAGCCCCGCCGGCAGGAGCCCCTGGCCGTGCTCCAGGAGGTTTCCCATGGGAGGGACTGCGCGGGCAGCAAGGCTCCCACCCTGGCGCTGCCTGGGAAAGGTAATTTGAACCCGTACCGGTGGGTATCTCACTCAGTGTTTACAAAGAAAAAAGAAGTGCAAAGAACAGGATTGCATTTGTTATTTGTAAGTCAAACCAGCTGTGGTCTGAAGGCTGGCAGATCCTGCTTCTGAGAGAAACACCCGACGTCACTGCCGCCCGCAGATGCTTTGCTCCTTGTGTCACCGCAGGCTGGGCTTCCCTGGCCCTAAACCCCCGGTGGCCATTTGCTGGGTGTTGCCGGGCCCCGGCAGGAGCGCTGCCGTGGGGAGCCCCGCATCCTGCAGTGCCGGGGTGCTCCCTGGTGCGTGGGGTGCTCGTGGTGAAGGTCCTGCGTGCCGCGGGGCTGCGTGGTCCCGCTCCTCTCCTGCGGAGACCCGCGGGGCAAAGCTGAGATGGCGGAGGGTCACCGAGTCCTCTCTGTTAATGAGCGCAGAGTTTTCCAGCCTGACGTGACCAAATGCAGAAACTCAGGGCTCGTGGAGGAGACAGAAGGACTTTGAAACAAAGAGTCTTTCAGGCCACCTAATGCAGTATGGATCCAAGAGGACAAATCGAATTTACAGGCATAGCTTAGATTGGGAGATATGCTTGCAAAGCCAATTTGTTTCGTTTTATAGGCTTGAAAGATTCTAAGTCAGGGCTCCCTGTATGGTTTGAATTAGGTTTGGATAGTGGCATTCTGGAAAGCTAGATCTGGAGAAGTTTTCACTCAGGGCATTTGTAATGGAGTAGGGGCCATCTAGCATTTCTGCAATGCTTTCAAATAAAATATTCCATGTCTGCCCAAAAATGAAGCTTCTGCATGGTTAAGAAAATGATGACTACCTGAAAATGGAGGTCTCTCTCTTGTATTAAATAATTAGGAGTAAGATTCCACACATGTATCAACAGAGAAAGTGGGAATTTCAAAGGGTGCTGCTTTAAAAAGAAAAAAAAAAAGAAGGGAGGTCTAAATAGCACCAAGAGATGATGGTTTTTTCACTGCCAGTTTGTATCTGTGCTATTAAGAAGGTTATTGGTTTTATTGCCTGTGACGGCGCAAAACATAAAAGCTGTAGGGAGCTGCCGTGTGAAACCTCAGCAGTGAAAAAGCTTTATCGGGCAGACGGCAGGGTCCACCAGGGGAGATGCTCCCCCAGGCCGTACGAGGGGCGCAGCCACTTCATTCTGAAGTTTCTGAGCGACTCTGTTTTGGCTGCTCCTGCCTCTCTGCAATGCAGCCACTGTCTGAGAACCAGACCCTCTACCAGTTCATAGAGCAAAAATGCGGCGTGGCAGCGCAAGGCACCACGAGCTTTTCAGTTTCAGCTCTCCTCCCTTACGTTCCTCGCACGTCAGGGTGACTCTCCCAGCTCCGCTGCCGTCGTGGTTCTGGCACTTCACTGCTCCTGGGGAACGGGGCTGCTGCTCTGCCCATGCAGCCTGTGGATCCCCAGCACGCTCCATCCCGCAGGACCTGCTGCATTCGATGCGTTGGCATGAGCCACACGCAGACCTGATGGTGGCATGCGGTCGTTTGGTTTCCACCATCTCCCCTAAGTCCCTGAGCCGCGGCAGCGTTCCCTCCTCCGGTCGCCTGTGAGGAAGGACGGCCCCGGATCATTTGTGAGGGGTCACAGCGTTTCGGTGGTGATCTGAACAGGGGCTTGGCCACAGGGCTTGGATCCAGTGGGTCTGTGTCCTGACACCCTCGGTCCTGGCTCAGGCGAACCCACTGAGATGCTCCCAGTGCCCTTCCCCGAGCCAGGACCACCTGCGTGCTCCATCTTGTGCTGCTTGGCTGCGCAACTCGAGCGCCCAGCATCTTCTTTCTGGGCTGGTGGGAATCCATTTCACCCTTTCTCCAACACGAGGAGCCACCATGGCTCCCGAGCCCATGAGCTCTGGGAAGCATTTTGTGCCCTGCAAGCCGAAAGCAGCAAGAAGACCATTTCAGCGGAGGGATTAGCCCCTGGCTCCCACTGCTGAGCTCAGCTGCCAGAAAAGTTCCCCGGGAAGTAGCACAATCTTTGTCTGGTCATTAAAGCAGAAAAAGAGAGAGGGAATCTTAGGAAATGCTTGAAACGATTAGGTGATCTTAACTCTAAGGAGCTAAACAAATGCAAAGCAATTCCCCCCCCAGCCCCTCGTGCTGCTGTAGAATGTAATCTCATTTCTAAACACACAATTACAGAAAATAAAAAGAACAGAAAAGAATAATTAATTTCTGCTTCCTCATGCAAATCCTCTGACCAATCATTTAGGGATCAGGGGCAATTCAGCTTCTTGTGCAAATTCCAAACTGAAGGCCTGAAAAAAGCAAGTGAATGGATTTACTTTTCTAAGAACCAGAATTAACAAAGGTTCCATTTTCCATGGTTATGTGCCTGGCCAGACAGCCCTTGCTGACAAGCTCTCAAAAAACATGTGTTGGCCTGTTGAAAAGGCCCCAGTGTTGACTGACAGACAATTGAAGTGACAAATTGTTTCATTGTACTTGGCAGGGAGAGCGCTGTATTAGATAATTATGGCGAGGAGGGAAGCGACAGGTCACAGGTCAGAAGACACGTCTGACCCTGTTTTCTGAAAGCCCTGAAAGGAGCCCGCGCCCAGGAGAGCAGCGTGACGCTGCCGGCGGTTTCTCTTTCCGTTGCGATGATTAAGAGCTAACGAAGATGGAGCGAGGACGGGTTTGCTCCCTGCTCGCCCTGCTCCCGGCTCCTGGGAAGCGGGTGCCGGGGTTCGGCGGTGGCTCGGTGCCATGTGCCGGCACGCGGTGCCATGAGGGCGAGCAGTCCCGCGGTGCCCGCTGCCCCTCGCCGGCTCCAGCAGTGCCCTTCCTTCGGCAGGCCAGACGGCTGCTGCTGCTGCCTGAGCACGCGTGGCTGCGGCGGTGCAGTCCTGGCAATGGCTCCATCCGGCCGCGGTGAAGGCGCGCGGTGGTCCCTGGCACAGCGCTGGGCGTACTTTGGAGAAGGCACAGGTGAAAAGGTGAGGATCCCATGGGAAAACAGAAAGCAAAGCGTAAATAGCTGGAACGGGCTGAGGAGCATGGTCCTCGGCTACGCGGTCTCACCGCTGCACCTCAGCCCCTTCACTTTGGAGCAGTGGTTTCAGCATTTTGAGGTGCAGCATCTCCCTAGGCAGGCAGCACTGCAGTCAGCAAAGGCTGCAGCCGAAACGCGGTTAACAGCGCTTTAGATGGGGGCTGACAGCTACCTCCGTCCGTGCAGGGCAGGTCTGCCCCCGGTGCTGCCGAGCTCTGCCCGGTGCCAGCCTGGCCAGCGGCATCAGCCACCGCCCGTGCAAACACAGCAACCGCACAGGCGCCTTTTGGGCAGCACCAGTCCCGTTTGCACCGGAGAACCCATCAGCATCGTGGCAGGTTTGTGTTTTGAATTGGCAGCGAATGCACAATGTCCAGCCCTGAATCCCATCTCAGGCAGGTCTCGCTTGGACACGGACGCCTTCCTCCTCCAGCCCGTACAGCTCAGCCTGCAAACACCAGCAGGACTAAACCCGTGCTCACCGGGGCCTGTTTTTTCTTTTTTTTGCTGGCTGCAACAGAGTACAACTAATAATTATTGAAGCCTCTCTCCCACCATAGAAATAAAATATGGCATGGAATCACAGCACAGCTACTCCATTGAGAGCGCTGCTCAACTGAGTAATACCAATAATTCAAAACAGATGAGCCAAAGGCTCGAACACTATAGACTTAGTATCCCGATCTGCCCTGACCCCTGGAACTCGCTGAAAGTTACCTTGAGACTCGCCAGAGCTCTTTGTAACTTCTGTGAGGGTTATTTATTGCAAAGTCATAAATATTTGTTATGGATTTTCTCCATCAATCTACAAAATGAATTAGGTTAGAAAAAATTTATGTACTTGGATTTTGGGCATGTGTTTCTCAGGCAGGGGAGAAAAAGTAGGATCTCCATTGTGCGGAGGACGGGCTGCTGCAGAGCTCTGGGCTCTGCTGCCTGCGTTAATTAATTCCCTTCCGCAAATGGTTTAAAATGCACAGTACAGTCGAGAAGGGGGGGAGGGAGGAGGTTCTTCTTTAAATCTCTCTTAAAATCTTCCATAAAATTATTTATGGGGGAAGGAAAAGTCTATTTCCCTCTTCTCCCTCCCGGATGCCCTGCCAGCCCATTAAAAACCTGAAATTCAGGGGCTGCTGTGCCCCAGGACATCAACCTCAAGCCAACGTCTCCCAGGCTCTCTCACAAGCCGGCACCAGCAGTAGCTGGGTGCAGTAGGGATGGAGGGAGAGTGCCAGCCTCTTCCCTTCCCACCCCAAGGCACAGCTGCCGCAGGGCAAAGCCACCCCATTTTCCCACCCTTTAAAGAGAAGATGCGGGAGCAGGGCTGTTTCTGCCCTGCAGGCACTTTTCTGGTGTATTAAAAAGTTTGGGTTTTTTTATTCCGGAAAGCGCTTAAGCGAGACCTTAACTTCAAGGATGCTCCGAAGTTCCCTGGCGCGGTAGGATTTAGGCACTGGTGGACGTTGCAGCCGAGCAGGCTCACGGTGGGAAGCGGGGCAGTTCCCGTGGTCAGCGGGACGGAGGGAGAGCTTGGGTGCAGGGGGGTGAGGCGGGTGGGCCTTCGTCCCCGTGCTCCCTCCTCACCTGCAGAGAGCGGCTGAAGGCATCGCGCCCTCCTGGGGCGGCTCCTCCACCTCTGAGGGCCTGGCACAGCCACCAGCGCTGCGGGATCCTCCTTAGCAGCTGCAAACAGCACAGAGGATCTGCCCTGTTTCGTGGGGTCTGGTGTTTCTGCCCTGCCGCCCCTGCAGCCCTCAAGATTCTTGGGTTTGCAACAAAATGGCAGCCTATCATGTATCAGAGCCGCTTTTTCCATGTGCTAATGTGGAGTTGAAATACATTTTTTTCTCTTTGGGACTCAGGAGCTGTGTTTCTTCTTTGCATTAGTTTTACAGGAACCCACGGAAATCCCACAAGACCCCACAGGATCCCACAAATCAAGCCGACACTTTTAAGCTGTTTGCACTTGGGCTAATGAGCTGCTATTTGAAGAGGTTATTGCTAACGATTAAATCTGACTGCATTTTTTTGTTGTTTTAAAATTGTTTGTAGCAGCTGTGGTTGTCCCATCTGTAATTTCAACAAGCCCAGGAGAGAATCTGCCTCAGTTCTCTCTGCTGGCTTTTCCCAGTCCCCACGTTGCCCAGTGTCCGTGAGCACGGACTAGGATGGGGAATGGGTACTTGGCCTGCAGGAGTGACCTGGGCAGGGTGGAAGCTGGCTGAATGCTTCTCTGGGTCACTGCTCGCAGAGGGATGTCAGTGGGAACTCTCCCCAGCTTGTCTTCTGGGTTACCTTGTCCAAGCTGCCCTCATGGACTTTCCTCCCCTACTTTTGCCTTTGCTCTGCGGTTTCGCTCTGCGGTTTCGCTCTGTTGCCGTCCCTCACGTGGTTTCCACCATCTGTAGCTGCTCCAGCCCTGGCAGATGCCCCGCTGGCCCTGCAAACACGGAGCTGTGCCGCGTCGGGGAGAGCTGGGCTGTCCTCACAGCAGACTGCGGGAGCTGCCCTGCAGGTGTGCGGGAACAGGACTGGATGCAGTACCTTTCCCTGCAGAGCGCCAGGTTTTTACTGTTCCCCCTGCTTTTCTGAGCTCTGTCTCTAGCTGGGAGCAGTCCCTGCACCCTCATTTTGCTTAAAAGCCTGCTGTGAGTGCAGGATCCTGCACCTCCTTTTCCACTGTGCAAAGTGACTGCATGGGACCTGGCCGCCTGTGTGTCCCTACGGCGATTCACACACGGATGGTATGTCCTGCTCTCCCATGTCTGTCTGTCCAGCCACCCAAAAGCTCTTGAAAAGGTTTGCATGAATGAGCTGATCTAGCTTTGTTTCTGCTCCTGTGGTTTGCCCTTTACCCTTTGGCCTTTGCCCAGCTCTGTGGCCAGGGGAGTGAGAGCCTGGCCACAGATCGCTGCACAGCTGGCCAGATGCTCTCACAGAAGCACAATGGGCCATGGCAGGGGCTCGCAGCTCCTCCCGCTCCCCAGCCTCGGGCACTGGCATGCTTGGTAGAACACCAAACATGGCATTTTTCTCCCGCTGCAGGGAAGATTTCAGTGCGGCTCCTGTGCATGGGCTGTGCACAATGCCGCCCCAGTGCCAGGGGAGATGGATGCTGCTTCCCCCTGCGCCCTTGGCGCTGCGCCCCATCTCCATCCTGCTTTTCTTCCGCCGTGCCTGTGCTGATGCAGCAAACCCGAGGCCCTGCCAGCCCTGGCTTTCACTCCCTGGCGTGAGCTCTTGGTGCCAGGGTGGATCTGGCAGCGCTCAGCCGGCGGAGGGGGGACGGTGCCTGTGCTGCTGGTGCAGGCTGGCTCTGACGGGACGTTTGTGTGTGTTGCTCGGCTGACGTGGCTGCAGGCAGAGAAGAGCTGTCCTCTTGGGTCTGGCTTCATCTAGGACCTTTATCTTGCCTTCTGGTGAGGCTCCAGGGTCTGAGTCTGCCGGCAGTGTCTCCCGGTTCAGGATTACTCTCTTGATGCTTTTCATGTCCCCCTTGCCCTGCTGAGCTATGCCCGCCAGCCCGGCCTGAAGCTGGCCGGCGTGCTGGAAGGCAGCCGTCAGGCTGGCGAAGGCAGTCCTGGTTGCCTTCTCTTCTCCCGTCTGTATCCCTAGGAAGAAAGAGCCTCCTCTCTCATTTCTTGCCCATTGCGTAGCTCGCTGAGACTCTCTCCTGTGCAGGTGATACCACTTTCCCTGCTTGTAGGTAAGGTATAGATCAGCTGGGTGTGCCAAAGACCTACGAGGGGCTTTTTTCTGTCGGTGTGTGTCCAACGGCTTCTAGATCGCAGTGGCAACCCAGGCTACATGTGCAAATCTGGGTAATGTGCACAGCTGCTTGCTCGGGCACGTGCGCACACGCCTGCCTGCGGGCGGGCAGACGCCACAGAAAACAGGGTCTGGAGCAGATGATTCTGTGCTGGGTAACATAGTAGTGGAAAAAGTTGACAGAGGGAGCATGACACCAGGAGCTATTTGTTCAATCAATGATTTACCAGATGTGTACACTGTACTAAAGGCTTGTAAACATACTTTAATGGCCAGCTGTAAATCCAGGCAGTAGCAGTGCCAGCTTCATCTCCATCGGATGTGTTTTAGGAACAGCAGCATAAGGGCTCTGAATCACTTTGTTTGAGGCTCTGTCAGCTCTGCAATTGTGCGTGTAAATCAAAGAACGAATGTCCTTAGGTCAAAATTATTTGAATGTCGGGAAAGGTTTTATGACCAGCAGCTTTTCCTTTTCTGGGTTCCCTGCAGTTTCTTGTCTTCCACAAATGGCATCTCCAGAACATTGGGTTTCCATCCCAGTGCCTCCAGTGCGTGGCTGTGTTTTCCCTGACTATGCTGGAAGTCTCTTTTGTTAATCACTGAAGCAAAGCGTCATTAGCGAGAAGTGCAGAGTGTACACAAAGAGGAACTTGCCAAATTACTAATAAGCAGAAACTCCATCCATCTTAATGAGACAGGGTTAAGAAAATAGCAACCTAGAATATACACAATGGAGCCTTTCCACGTTGTTTATTTATTCATGTTAGAAAGTAGTTCAGAACTCCATCTCTGGTGCTGCTCGGAGATTGTCGCATGGTTTCCAAACCACAGGCTGCTTACGCTCTTGCAAATCATTAAGCATGAGAAAGATAAATAAACAAGTGGATGGATGGCTTAAAAAATTGTTAGAGGGAAGATAAATATCTAGCCTCCAAACAAATGAAACACCACCACCACTACAAAATGCGGGTTCCAGGCTCTCTTCGCTGCTGAGCAAGTCAAGTTTGCACCGGGCAGCAGATGAAGAGAGTGCACTGATCATGGCAGGGCTGGAAATCATCCCTGCAGGTCGGGGAAGGGATGCCGCGTGGGGCTGGTCGCACAGTGCCGGGCAGGCAGCGCCTGGCACGGGCAGCCGGTGCTCCTGGGGTGCTGCCGTGCTGCCGGCTCCAGCCTTGTGCACTGGATACCTGCACCCGTGCCGTACGCAGCACAGAGGAAGGCTGCGAAGAAGCAAAGAGGGGCTTTCGTTTGGGGAAAAGTCAGGGGAAAATTCCAAACCCGTTTATTTTCTGGTTTTTGTTACGGCGGGTCCAAAGAAGAACTCACAGAAACCCCAGCCAACAGCCCGGCTTTTCTTCGAGGCTGAGAGAGCCGGTGAGCTCTCAGACCCCCCCAGATAATTCACATACTAGCCCGGTGACCGATGCAGGTGCCTGTTAAGGAGCCTGTGGTCCCTTTTTGGTTTGGTCTGCCAGGCCTGTAAGACCAAAGGAAGAGCCGTGATGGGCTGGGCCCTCTGTGATTTCTGCTGATATTGCAGGTTTCGGCCGCTGGAGAAGACCCCTCCACGTGCAGCGCTGCGGGGAGCTGCTCCCCAGCTGCCACGTGCAGGGCAGATCTCGGCGATCTCTGGTGATTGCGGGGTGCGGTAGGTTGGTTCCTTGGAGAGAAGATTGCCACAGAGCAAGACGCGTGAGGAGACGTTTCCTTGCGGTGGGCAGGTCTCCAGCTCCCTTTGGGGTCCTCACCAAAGCAGCCGAGGGTCCCTGTGTGCCCAGTTGCTACGGGGCTGCTCCTGGGCTGAGGCCCCCATCACATCGGCCCAGCGGTGTGATTTATAGCTCCCCGGTGACTTCCAGCACTTCCCCGGGTTACTCTGGCAACACAGAAGGGGTTTGCACCCACACCGAGGTGCCTGCACACCTGTGCTCCCCAGCCACATTTTTCTTTTGTTGGGTAAGAAATTACTTGCAGTGCGTTTCACGCAAGCAGCTCAGCTGCTGGCTATTTTATTGAACGCCCGTGCTTGCTGTACGTTATTCAGACAAACTTTATATATGCTACAGACCCTCTCAGCAGCTTGCACCTGGTCCAGGGCAAAGCTGAGCCTCATGGAGAAGAATGTGCTGTAATGCAGCAAGTTATTACAGGATAAATATTTATAAGCCCCTGTAAATATTTGCCATCAGTTCCCTCCTGGGACTAGGGGCAGACGGTCAGAGTTTCAGCAGTGCTGACGGCATTAGCTGTTGTAGTTCTTTATATGTTACCTCAGCTAGTAAACCCTTTGTTGATTGTGTTTAGTTATAGCATTTAATGGTGCTAATTTCACACTAACGGGAGACATCAGCTGGAATTGTTGCGTGCCTTGATCCTGGCCCTGCTGCGGGCTGGCCCTTGGTGTAAGCATCTTCTGCAGCTCAGGCGGTGCAGAGCACCAGGCTGGGGTGGCGGAGCGGGTCGCCACAGCTGCAAAACCTCCCTGTGCAGATTCCCATGTCACGGGGCGAGGGAGCGTTCCTGGCTGCATCAGTGTTATTGGAACCTCGGAGCTATCCGCTGAGAAAACCAGAAAACAAACACAGCAAAACTAACATCCTCCTCGGCCGGCTGACCCCCGCAGGGGCTATCAGCTCTCAGCTGGCCGAGGGGGTGTCTAATCTAAAGCAAATATTCCCCGGGGGGTGTCCAGGAGCTGTCCTGCTGCAGGAGGTGGCTGCGTGCCACTGCAGAGGTGGCACGGTGGGCTCCCCGTGCGGGGACGTGGCGGGGTGGGCTGCCTCCACCAGCGCTTTCCGTCCCCTCCTCGGCGGGGGCACGGGCACGGAGGGGCAGCGCAAGCCTTGGCCTGGAGCAGCTCTTGGTGGTTTTCACGTCCCCCTGCTTGGGGCAGGGACGGCAGATGCCTGTGGCCAGCCGGTCGCAGCTCCCCCATCACTGCTGCTTCTGTTGGGGCTGAGACAGGGCTAGCACAGCGGTGGGAAACCGGGGAAGAAATGCCAGGGCAGGCAAGGCCATGACTCCTCCATGCCCTCAAATGCAGCAGTAAAACAATGGGCCCTGGGCAACAGCGCTCGCTGGATTGTTGCATGGGACTATTTGGGGGCTCCACTTTGCTGCTCATGCACGAAAGCCAGTCATTTGGCAAAAATCAGCTCAGTTAGCAGGCATTGTTCGTAAAGAGCCTGGGGCTGAATGGGCTCAGGGCTAATATATTCTATTATCCCATGCCTGCTCGTTTCCCCATGGCGGCGTGGAGGGAAACAGGCATTCCAGTGCCAGGTGCCCGGGGCAGAGCATGCCCTGCTGGCCCCGTGGTGCTGCCCGGCGGGCAATGCGGCCAGGGAGGCTGGGAAGGGGCCGGAGGGCACCGCTGCGAACAGACGAGGTGGGTGTCAAAGCGCGGGGGCATGTCAGCCTCGAGCCATCCCTCCGACGGCGAGTGCCCGCTGTGGGTGGACGTGGAGGAGAGCAGCCACGGCGAGCAGAGGAAGCTGCGGTGAGGGGCAGAACGCGCGGTCCCACAGGCTCTGGGGACAAACAATGGAGCCAGAAATAAGCACGGTTAATTGGGTTGGGCTTTTTAAAGGGTAGGAGAGGACTGGGGATAGCCGGAATTGTGCGTGTTGCAAAGCATCTCATTATTCAATATGAATATGTTAGTCCCTGTGGGAGAGGCAGCAATAAATGGCTATAAAGCAAAGTTAAACGATGACATTAGAGACTATGCAGAGATTTAGGAAGCAGTGGGCTACATGATTATGAATGGAAATGGCTGCACAGGCTTCACTCGGAAAAGTTAGTGTCCAATTTGGAAGAGGTTTTTTGGAAGAGCAGCCCTTCTTGGGCAGCTGCTATTTAAGAGGCCTTATACTGTGTATTAAGCAATTTAATGGTCTAGACCAGAGCTGTTGGCCTTTTTCTCTCTTTTTTTTTTTTCCCTTCTCCCTTTTTTTATAAAGCAAAAACGGTTTGCTGGGCAGTTGTATTGCAGTTTGCAACTCACTCTTGGATTCCCATACAGGTGCTGCTGCTGTGGATGTGGGTATCAGCTACAGAAGAGAGCAGGGAGCCAGCAAAGTCCTTCCCTGGGCTGAGTTCAAGAACCGTCCAGGCTTTGAGTGTGGAAGGATTTAGGAGCCAAGGCACGCCATCTTGTAGCTTTCCCGCTTGGATCAAGAGTGCTGAACTGTGGCGGGCAGCCCTTTGAGCTCCGCGACTACTGTACAGCGTGTCAGGGTTGCAGCCAGCCCAGTAATCAGCGTGGGATGCTCCAGGTGTGTGGTGGCACACATCTCTGGAGTGACCATGATGGGACATGTACCTTGCTCCCGGTGCTATGTGCTGAGCTGGGGATAAGCAGAATTCTGACTGTGGTTTTATCGCAGCGTTAACTGCTGTTGCCTTTGGAGAGCTCCCCAACTTTCGAACAAGAGTTTCCTAAGCCCCCGTCTTGTCTGCCTAGCTATGATGTTTCGATCACACTACTCAGCCTGCAACAGAAAGATTACAGCACTGCCAAGTAAAACATGCCCATTGTCACTCTGAAAATGGAGAGGCTCTGAGACTTTATGATCTTGCAGTCGAAAATAGAGAGTTACTGGCACAATTTGGTTCCGAGTGCCCCAGAGGAGCAGGAGTCATGATCCAGACCAGAGGCCCATACCCGAGGATGTAACACTCAGGGGTTCAAATAAAGATTCTTGAGAGAAATTCAGCCCAACAGCCCACGAGCAGATCAGTGCCCTGTCCTGTGTACCACGTGCTGCTGGGATACTGCAGTATTTCCTACATTCTCAAAACACGATGTTTCAGTGTTTCTAAACTGACTTTGATAAAAGCAAATTCTAGGATGTCAGAATTTCCCAAGGGATGAGCAGTCCATTTTGCAGCTGTTTCTTGGTGCAAACAGCGATTGGTGCTTTGCTACCATTTCCTGAGCCCAAGCAGCAGGAGAGGGCTGGCTCCATCCAATTGCCTCTTTCATTCAGCTGCTGGCACCTTATGGCGAAGATTTCTCTTGTTTACTGCTGAATTCTCCACTTCATTAGTGGTGCTAACTGGCTTCTCTCTTCTGTTGGCCCTCAGGTGAAAGCGGCTCTTTCACGCTTCCAGGCTGCAGAGCCTCTTCCATTTACCTCTCAATGAGGTGTAGTTCCTGTATTAAATAGCACAAGCTGTTTAAGCAAAAGGCAGCAGCAGTAACGGGGAGCTTTGTATGAGTCCGGAGGAGGGAGTTCAGGAGAGGTCCCTCAGACATGGGCACATGTGGAGCAGAGCTGCTCGACGGCCAGATCTTGTGCACGTGGGGACCGAGACAGCTCCTTCTGCCCGCCTTGCGCCGCAGGGCACCCTGCTCTGCCCACAGAGGACAGGCATAGAGCTCCTGCGTAGGACCCCATGCTGGCACCCGGGTAGGTTCATGGCCACCATCCTCAACGTGTCCAGCTCCTGGCTTTGGAGGACAGGACGTCTTTGCAGGCCCTCAGAAGCGCAGCAGCCTGTGCCTGCGGGGAGCGGGGCTGGCCTGCGTTCTTGTCCTGCCTCTCCAGCAGAGCAGAGCCGTGCCACGCCAAGCATCTCCCGCTTGTCTCCGAGCAGGATGCGCGGCTGCAAGCTGTCAGGCTGGCTGTGGTCTATCTCCCACACCAAGAAGCTGCCGGGAGCAGTCCCTCCACGGAGCGCTGGACCCGCGGCAGGCAGCGCTGCTGGCCTGCTTTACCCCTGCCCTTTTCTTGCAAGGGGTGGTGAGGCACCGCTGCTGGGGGAACAGGGGGTGCTGCTGTTGCATGGCTTCTGCTTCCCTGGAAGGACTGGAGCCAGGTTTCCCAGGCGCGATACCTCTTTAAGAAACAAACCGGCTCTTTCTCTGTCCTGTGGGTTGTGTTGTGTTTTTTTTTTTTTTGCAAATACCATCGTTTTTGTTGGAATTTGTCCACAGGGGAATGAAGCCTGCAGGGTCCAGTCCAGGTTCTCCCAAACATCTGCAAGAGCCGCTCAGGAGCGCCTCGGCCTCCCGGGCCTGTGCCCTGGCTCGGCGCCCGGTCGGCGGGCTCCCTGGCACGGCCCCGTCGGCCTCGGGCCGCCCACGGGGGAAGCAGCGGCGTGGGGCTCGGGAAAGCGCTCACACCGCCAAACCGGG
>VZTL01065857.1:0-23876 GCA_013400535.1 Scopus umbretta | reverse complement strand
AGGGCGATGGGCAGCGCGCGGGGAGCCCGCGGGGCCGCCCTGCGGGCCATGGTGTCGCTGGCCGCCGGGCTGCTGGCGTGCGGCGGGGCCAGCGAGTACGACTATGTCAGCTACCAGTCCGACCTGGGCCCCTACCCAGGCGGACGCTTCTACGCCAAGCCCCACCAGTGTGTGGCCATCCCCGCCGACCTGCGGCTTTGCCACAGCGTGGGCTATGACAAGATGGTGCTGCCTAACCTGCTGGACCACGAGACCATGGCCGAGGTGAAGCACCAGGCGAGCAGCTGGGTGCCGCTGCTCAACAAGAACTGCCACATGGGCACCCAGGTCTTCCTCTGCTCCCTCTTTGCCCCCGTCTGCCTGGACCGGCCGGTCTACCCGTGCCGTTGGCTCTGCGAGGCCGTGCGTGACTCCTGCGAGCCCGTCATGCAGTTCTTTGGCTTCTTCTGGCCCGAGATGCTCAAGTGCGACCAGTTTCCCCAGGACGACGTCTGCATTGCCATGACGGCTCCCAACGCCACCGAGGTCTCCAGGCCCAAAGGTAAGGCGTGAATCGGCGCCGCGGCCCTGCTCCTGGCGCTCTCCTCTGAGCCGTTGGGGCCGGCGTTAGCCCAGGAGGGGCTGTGGGGGGCTGAAGGAGGTCTTGCGGCAGGAGGAGGCTCACCTGAGCTCTGCTTCTCAGCAGCAGCCCTCCTCCAGCCTCCGAGCACCCTGTGAGCGCTTCTGTCCCGAGGAAGGCAGGGTGCCCTGCCAGTTCCTCAGCTCTATCCCGGAGCTGAGCCCGGGAGCAGATAGTGCCAGGGCACGGTGGCTGCGTGGCTGCTGCGATCCCTGCGCCGGCAGCGGGGCCAGGCTCCTGCCCCTGATGGCCCAGGGCTCCGACGCTCCATCCTCCGGGTGCTGTACCACCCCGGCAGCAGTTTCTCTCTCCTAAGCCTGACTCCCGTGGGGCCGTTCTTGGCAGCTGTAGGACACGTGGCCCCCCGTGGCAGAAAGCGCTGCCTGACCGGCGTAAACGGTGACAGCAGTCCTGGCGGGGTACCTCACTACCCGAGCAGTCCTGGGGCGAGAGGCCAGGCAGCCGGTGGCTGCACGGGCGGTGGAAATCCAGCCCTGCCGTCTCAGGTGGGGCTGTGGGCTGGCGAGGAGGCAAGAGGTTTATCAAGAAATGACTGGGGAAGGTGGACGTGGTTCTTGTTTGCTTGCGTTACGTGTGGCGGGCCTGTTTGGTGCCAGACGGGCGTGTTTGTGTGAGTTGCGATGAGTCTGGCTTGTTGCTGAAAACTTTTAAAATAAATAAATATCCTGGTGTCGCTTCGGCATTGTGCTTCCGAGCATTTCTAAGGCAGGCAGGAGGGATGTTTGTAGAGGGAGGAGGCAGAGGGCTATAAAAGAGCGCGGTGCTTTCCTGCGTCCGGAGCTTCGTAGAAAGGATGGGCACTCCTGATTTCACGAGGGGGTAGCGCAGGCGCTCGGGAGGACCTCGGCGCCAGGGGAGCCGTGCGTGGGGCTGAGCGATTCCTGTGGCTTCCACGCTGTGTCTGGAGCTCATCTGGAGGGAAGGGTCGCCCTTTGCAGCGGCCGCTCATGTGCGGTTACCTTTACAGACAAAGGCTCGATGTCGTGCTCGGCTGGGAGCCCTCACCCAGCCTGCTGGGGACCGTGCAGTGATATCCCAGCTCATCCCGGTGGGACTCGTACTTGAGGAAGGGAGTGCATCCTGCAGCGGAGGGGTGACAGCCCGGGGGTGTCCCCCGGACCCCGTGCAGGGAGCACACACAAGGGAGCGGAGAGCGATGGCTTGAGCGGGGTGAAGCAGTCGCTGCAGGCAGGCAGCCTGCCCGGGGGCAGGCAGGGAGGGATGCCGGAGCTCAACGCCGCCGGAGCTGTACAGGGAAGCTCTGATGTCTCGGCAGTGACAGACTCTGTCGTGTCTTGGTGTGAAGCGTGTACCCACGCTGCGGGGGGTAAAGTTTGGCTGCTCTCGTCTCGCTCCCAGGGATCCAGCCTCTCCCTGTGCGGTGCCGATGGCAGCACGGCAACGCTGGCTTCCTTGCGGTGGCTTGTGCTTACTGATGCGATTGCTGGAGGAAGCTCTTTGTTTTCCAGGAAGGCTCTAAAATCGTCTGTCCTGCGTGAACCTAGACCCTTGGTCAAGACCGCAGTCGTGTCCTGCGTTGCGGGTACAAAGGTTGCCTTTATTCCTCGGGGACTCGCAGCCAAGTGTGCTCCTGGGGCTGGGAGCTGCTTGCTGTAGAGCCGCCCCTTCCCAGGTCTGAAACGGAGTTTGAGCTGTTTGCAGGTCATTCATTTTAAGAGATGTTAGAGGCCCAAGACCTGGGAACAGTCTTCCAGGTGAGCAGCAGTCTGCTAAGTTTTCCCTTGTGTAGTTTAACAACTAACTTGCTGGTCACCTTTCAGACCGGTCCTGACAGCAGCGTGGGGGTGGGACGTTACTGCTGTTGGTGCTGCTAACGTGCCCATCAGCACAGTATTTGGGCACTATGCTGTCGTTCACAGGCATTGCTAAAGTGACTTTATTACAAGGAATTACATCAGCTCAGGTTTGATTCCTTTGCGCATCTATTGCTGGTTCTGTTTGGCGCGCAGAGAGGCCTCGTTCTGCGCAAGCTTTCGGGTGTATTAACTTGTTCTTTGACCGAACTGGAAATCGGAGCTAGGTGAGTATTGCAAGGAAGTATTGCAGCCACTCAGATAAACCACTGTCTGCTAAATGGCTTCACAAAACTTATGTCCCAAGCACTTTTAAATGAGCAATTTGTTTGCAAGGATGTTTACAGAAAGCAAGTCTTTAAAATTGTTGTGCAAATGTGAACTCTCTTCAGCCTTCAGTGGAAAAGCATAAGCAGCCATCTTCACATCCCCTGGCTGCTTGAAAGTATTTCAAGAGGAACCCTTGAACTGCTGTAGCTGAGCCCCAGCAGCTCCAGAGGTGTCAGGCCAAGCTCCCTGTGCCCATCGCACCGGCTGGGGCGCTTCTCTGTGAGGAGATGAGCAATCTTGCTAGAAAACGCTTCTTCAAGGTGAGGAGGCCAGGACCTCCAGTAAGCTGCTCTGGGCTGGACCTGCTACCCTTAGGCGTTCGAGCTTTCATGGCGTTAACGCTGGTTTGCGGCAGGGAGACCTGGCATGTGTTCTCCTACGAGTAACCTTCGGTTGGTGAAACTCAGCGTGCTGCATACGCCGTGTGCTGGGACCCTCTTGCCCTAAGCAGCTCAGAGTGAACAGAGCAAACTTAAAGCTAATTGCAACCACTGCTGTAATGTACGCCAACGCAGTTGGGTCTCCTGTGCCGGTGCTCCTGCTCCCAGGCTCTGCAGAAGATCCGCACGTGGCCTGCAGTGACAGCAGGGGCCGGACCCGGCGAGGTGCCCAGCGCTTGCAGATCGTGGGGTGCGTCTGGGCGAGCGTGCCTGTGCCGCTGCAGTTCAGCCCTCGTCCCTGTGCGTGCTGGGTCCTTCCCTCCACCCGGGGCTCTGCTGCGGGAGATCCTGTCCGCAGTTTGGGTGCATCTTCCATGCGCGCCCGCTGCTGAGCCCCTTCGATGGGCACTGGGGTGTGTTCCCTGTTCGTTCAAAGAGGGTCAGAACCCAGCAGCGTCCCCCCTTTTCTCTGGGCACTAATAAGAGCGAGGCCTTTTAGTACTTTTCCCCGTTAACACCTCGAAATTGGAATTTGTTTCTGCTTCTCAAAGAGCTGACCTGCTGAATTCCTTTCTCCTTAAACACGAGGTGGTAAAGCCTGCAGGCCCACAGGATGCATCAGGGGAGTTGCAGATTAATATAGCATTACACATTCCTTCTTCTGCCCCTGGAGTAAGCTGGCTCTAAAGCCAGGCGTTAGAAAATGGTCAGCAGGGAACGAGCGAGCTGGAAGCAGGCTAAGGTTGTGCTTGGAGCAGAGCTGTCAACTGCAGTAGACAGGCCCTAGCTGAACCGCGGTAGGCTGGTGGCTGCGCCCGATACCACGAGCTGTGCCGGGGTGCCACGCGGCGCAGCCTGGCCGGGCACGTGCTGGCATGGCTGCCTCTGGGCTGCTGCAGCGGGGACTGCCCGAGGAAGGAGGACCCAAACTGTGGCTCCTTCTTGGCTCCTTCAGCCTGGGATTGTGCGGGAAGCGGAAGGTGAGGCCCTGGGCAGCGTTGTGGGCTGGAAGTCGTTGGGCATGGTGCCTTGGGAGGGGCGTAAGAGCAGGCAGTTTGGGGATAGCTGTGGCTCCCCAAAACAGCAGTTTTCCTGGGGCGCAGAGCTGTGCGGGAGCTGGTCGGGCCCCTGGCATTCGTGTTCCTGACCTTGGCGTGACGGGGTGTCCCGTGGGAAGAGGAGCATTTCCCTTCCTCCCCTCGGCACGGGACAGTGTCCCCTGGCAGCCCTCCAGGCACATCCACGCCGCGATGGGGCTGCTGGAGGCAGGCCTGGAGGATGGTCCCCGCGCATGGAGCCGCCCGGCGCGCAGCTGGGGCGAGCACCCAGTGCCGCTTGCCAGGCCACGGCGGTCCTGCTGGCATGGGGTGGCACGCCGGGGGCTTGGCCCCGGCGCGGGGATGCTGCAGCGGGATGCGCGCACGGCTGAGGCCACCGCTCAGGCTGCGTTGGACGGCTGGCAGCGCTCGCCCTGCCTGCGGCCTCAGCAGAGCCGCAGGGAAGCGTCTTCCCTGTGGCGAGAGGAGCTTTGGCGGGATGCAGCGTGGCGGATGCGCGGTGGGTTGGTGGTGGGAAGGGGGTGGATGCACTGCCCCGCAGACGGGGCCACCCAGCGCGGCTGCAGCGTCTCCAGCCCGCAACGCCATGGCTGCTGGCTCCAGGCCTTTGCCGTAGCGAGGTGGGGGTCCCTGCCATCCCGGGTGTGCCAAAGCATTCCCAGGGGCTGCTGTAGCACAGCTAAAACAAAGCCTGTGTTTTCACCAGGGAACAATGAGTCTTATTTTCCATATTTTTTTTTTTTTTCCCTTCAGTTGCCCGGAAAGCTCATAGGGTGGGTGCAGTGGTGGCTTTCGCGTTTGTCCGGCCTGTGTCGGCTCAGCCAGTCTCCTAGCATGCGCTTTGGCTGCTGAGGCACATCAAAGCACTTTGCACACTGGAACGTGCAGAGAAGAGCTCATGCGTGGCAGGTACCCCCTCTTGTTCCTGGGGGTCGTCACCAGCACAGTAACCAACTCTTGGCACTGCAGCAGAGACAGACCGCTGGGGCTGTCACCCTTCTGCCAGCATCCCCTTTCCCTCACCATGAGCTCATTAAATGTGCAGCCTGGATGGAAATATTCTGACTGCTGATTTTAAAAATAAAGTGCTGGGGACGTCATCGTGTCCCCAAAGACTGGCTTCTGCCTGTGTCGCTCTTAAGACAGTAAAAGTGGCAACTGCATGTGCGGATTTTGGAAGTCACCCAGGTGATGGGTGGCTCTCACAGGTACCGAGGTGCCAGGAGGGGGACTGTTAAGTCAGCTTTTGGGTGCTGTGAAGGTTGCCTTGTGACTTGCACATCGGGGTGACTGGAAGGCCAGTTGCTCGCCGTGTGTGATTAATAAAGACATGTGTGCCTGACCCTGGGAGTTAGCATTTGGCACAGAACACATTTGGAGGGGCGAGAAGGGAAGAACAAGCCACAGAAAACAAATGTCTTGCTTGAAACCCCATGGGGCATCTGTGACTGAGGAGACTTGACTCAGTGGTCGGCATGGGTCATGGCCGTGCCTCCCTCGCCAGCCGTTCTGGCTCCGCACCCCTCTTGCTGGGAGATCTCTTTTTCCTGTCCAGCAGCACTGTGGGATTTGCTGGTCTGGCTGTGGGCTCGAAGGGGGCGAGTGCTCCGTCTGCATGCAGGGACTGGCAGATGTTTCGTTGCAGCGCCATCCCCAAGAATAACTCCCTTGTGTCGGAAAGAGCCCTCCATCCTACTGGACCGGGAACAGAAGCGGCATCTCCCAGCTCAATAAATTCATCCACCAGTAGCACAAATCTGCGTCTGTGCTGCTGGGTGGTCTCTGCTCCGGCTGGAGTCGGGAACCTGGAAACAGATTTTTATTCTCTGGGTGAAGTGAGCTTTCCTCCCAGATGGATTCTGATGAAATGTCCTGGGCTGACGTTTCCCAAGAGGAGGATGTCGGCCGCTGCCAGCGGCCGGCGAGCAGAGCCGGCTCTCCTGTGCTGGAGCCACGAGGCTGCCCTGCAGGGCGCAGCCGGGCCAAAAACAAGAAAGAGAAGACGTCCGTTCCTGGGGTCATGGTGGAGGGGCTTCTGGAGGGGAACGGTGCCCGTGAGAGGTGTGCGGCTCTGTCGCCAGCTAGTGCTGCTCTGGGGCAGGGAGGTGGGGGGCTTGCCGTGAGATGCCTGGGGAAGCCTGAGGGGTGGTCCCCAGCACCGAGGGGGAACCTGTGCTGAGCTGGGCCATGCCAGTCCTGAACCCTGCTGTCTGGCTCCAGGGTGGCTCCTGGCCAGGGCAAGCCCCTCGGCATGTCCCTGGGCACCGTCCTCCTGCCGTGCGAGGGTTTGGGCACTGTGTGCCCGCCTTGGCACGCTGCAGGGAGGGAACGTCAGCGGGCTGTGGGCCATGCCCCACGCCGAGCGGCTCCCCTCAGCTGAATGCCTGGCCCTGAAAAGCTCTCTTCTTGCCAGAGCTGTCCTCCCGCTCTTGGCAGCTGCCTGCCCCTGCCCGTGCCTGGCCTTGGGGCCACTGGCTGCGCTGGAGCGGGGCTGGCAGGAGGCTGCCCTTGGCTACTACTGCCCTTTGAGCTGGTGGAAGGCTCCTGACCCCCAGCAGGGTGTCATCCCGTGGGGCTGGGACCCCATGGCAGGGTACCTGGGCACGTGCCCGCCTCGAGGGCAGTGATCTGACGGCAGGGGCAGCCTGGCTTTGCAGTGCTTCTTGAGCTGGCTCCTCACCACCTCTTCTCTCCTCTTGCCAGGAACGACTGTGTGTCCCCCTTGCGACAACGAGATGAAGTCGGAGGCCATCGTGGAGCACCTGTGTGCCAGCGAGTTTGGTAAGGAGGAGAGCTGGGGGCACGGGGAGGCTTTCCTGGGGGGCACGAGGCATTGCGACTCCTGCGTGGGCCAGGTCCTGGACCACTGTGTTTCCCTGCCCACCTTGAGAGCAGCATGGCCAGTGGTGCAGCCGGTGCAGCTTCGTTGCCTGCAGGCAGCTGTGGTCCTTCCCCGAGGCGAGTGAACCTCTAGATGTCAGTGTCGGCGCACAGAGGCGGGTGGTGGGACTGGATGTGTCCAGGATGTGTCCAGGACGTGTCCGGCTCCTGCAGCCAAGTGCACCCGGGGACTGGGACAGCTGGGGCCGGGTCAGCATGGTCCTGGTGGCAGTGCCTGCGCTCCTGCATCGACCCAGCTGCAGTGCTGAGCATCTCTCCTGCCCCGCCTGGTGAAACGCCGTGCGGGACGCGGCCCCCAAGCGTGGAATCATGCGCTGAATCAGCGAGGCTGTGGGCTGCGAGGCCACGCTGCTGCTGTCGGCCCCGGCTGCGAGCGGAGAACCAGATGGTGTTGGTCTGGAGTCTGGGGATGGGGCAGAAGTGGCAGTGTCTGTTCTTTGGTGAACTCAGTGGGGTTCATAACTTAACCCTGGCGTTGCCATGCTCTTGTGTGCTTGCAGGAGCAAGGAGGAGCAAGGAGCAAGCATAGGATGGATCCTTATTCTGCTTGCAATCATGAAGGAGCACACCAGCTTCCTCCTTCCCCCAGATTGCTTGTACCACTGGGTTTCTTTTTAACAAAGTTATGCTGCTCTTGTCGAGTCTAGGTGTAAAAACCCAAAGCCAGTCCTTGTCTAGCTAGGGCCAAGCAGTGAGCTTAAAAAACACAGAGCTCCTTGAAAGCTGCGTCCTAAATGCATTACGACTAAGTGAGTCAGACAATCATAGGTAAACAGAACTTCGTTTAAAAAAAAAAAAAAAAGTATTGCAGGGAAAAATATTAGCTTTCTCAGATCAAACCCAGAATTAACTGGTTTTGACATCCTTGCTGGTGTATGTAACTTTCCCGGAAGGTTATTAAAGGCATATTGAACAAGGTGTGCATTCCTTGGGGATTAGCACTTGAACGTGCCCTGTGCCAGAGTGCACTGTGCAAACCCAAACCTGCTCTGCATGTTGGCGTATTACCCTTTCTGCTGGAAATGAATTCTCAACTCTCCTGCAGATTTGGTATGCCAAAAGTCCTAAGCGCGGCGCAGACTTTTTCTAACAGGGAAAAGCATCAACAGGAACACCCATGTAATCGTTTCCCAGGAATGCACGTACTCGGAGCTGGGTAACAGATGAATTCGGTGCGGCAGCCTGTCTGGGGAGCGGGATGTGCTGTTCACTCGACTGCCAGGCTGCGCGTTCGGAGGTGGGTGAGCCAGAGCGCTCTGAGCCCTGCCGCAGGCAGATGAGAGATAAACAGGAGCCGCCTCTGCCCCGCTGCATCCATGGGGAGAGACAGGTGGGAGCTTCCCAGCCGGCACGGGGGGAGCAAGCAGCCTCTGGGACCAGCGCCCCCGGTTTGGGCAGCGGCTGCATGCCTGGGTTTGTGGCGATGCAGAGGCATCCGCCCCGGCCAGGGGCTCTGGGCTTGGGGACCTCCGTCCTGGAGGAGGAGCGAGGGGTGCTGGCCGGGTGGCCGCGGCAGCTCTGCGGTCGGTGGGCCGCTGCGATACCTGTTGCCTCCCCGGAGGCGCGCAAGGAGCAAGCCGAGGTGGTGTCCCGCTGGTGGGCAAGCGCTGGGAAGGGAAATACATGCTTAACCGCATGCTTGTCATCAGCTTCTGCTGCTAAATATCCTCCCCGTGCTCTGGGACAGTTACACAACAGGGAGCAGAGGCCAAACCAGAAGTATTCACAGCCTCGGTGGAGCGGCTTGAGACATTGACTTGCCCACAGAGTAAGTTGGTTATTGGGAAATTTTGCGGTGACAGTGTCCAGAGGATGGAAATATTTCTTGGCAGGGAGCTGTGGCGAGTGGCCAGATATAGTGTTACCATGCACCGCAAGCAGCAGTGGAGCAGCAAGTAGAGGAGACCTCAGCCCCCGTGCTGCCCCCAGTCAATCCAAAACGGCTGTGAAGGTTTTCACAGAAGGTTTTCACCTCCTGCTGTGGTTTGGGGTGGTGGGGATGGGTCCCTGTTCCCAGGCCAGCCGTGCTGGGTCCCAGCACAGAGGGAGGGAAATAGGAGCCAGCTCTGCAGGCTCGTCTCACTGGGAGGAGCGCCGCTCTCTGCCGTGTCGGCGAGCTTGCCGGTGTCACCGAGTGCCCTATGCCCAGGTGACAGCAGCCCGTCACCTAGACCGCGGACAAAGGCGGCTAGATTTGAACCTGCTTGTGTGAGCCCTTGGGGTCGCTTTAGTTGTAACGTCAGGTATCACAGCTGCGTCGGCGCACCCGCCTGGCTTGCCCAGATCACCGTGTTTCTCCAGCTTTGTATAAAGTCGTTTGTTTTCACTGCCAAAGCAGAGTCTGCTGGTTTTTCTGACCATTGCAAGGAATTTGGGATCATTCTTTTTTTCTGTGGATCAGCACAACTCCAACATGTAACTTTTATTTTTTAAACATGTCAGCGCTCTTGCTGGTGCTGAGGTTGCTCCCATTCCATTCCCACTCCTGCTTTCTCTTTTTGTCTCAGAAAGAGGTTTTTTTATTTGAAAACGAGATGACTTCCCTACTGTAGAGAAGCCCACAGGCAGCTGAGCAGGACACAGCTGGTGTCTGCTAAGTGTGAACCGTCACTCTGTCTTCACACTGGAAAGCTGGCCATGTCTTGGATATCCTTTTGTTCCCCTGCTCCTCCCTGTCACCATACTTAATGGCAGTGGGAAGCTCACTTGCCTGGATTTTCAGTACTGTAGGCTTCATGCGGCTGCGTTTGGCGTTCTCTTCCTTCTGTCATTGTGTTTTTCCTCCCCATCCAGGAGGGTCCTGGATGCACATGGCGCTGCCTCCAGATGTGCCCAGCGGCAGCTAGGGAGCCGGAGCAAGGGACGAGATGCGATGCAGGCCTTACCTGTGCCCTGCAAGGGAGGGCAGTGCAGGGTGCTCCTGGGGATGTCCCAGGTGTGGAGAGGAGCCAGTGGAGGAGGCATTGACCTTAGGAAGTTCTCTCAAAGCGTAGTGCGTGGCCCTTGGATCTTTGTTTAGTCTTGGGGGGTTGCTGTCATGGGGCAGTTTCTCAAGGAGAGCTGTTTATCTGGCACTAAAATAAACTCCCAGCCCTTCAGACTGAGATTTCTCATGCACTTCCACCAAGGTAAACACTGGCAGCTGACAGGTTACAGATCCTCATCGAAGCCAGACACGTACAATAAATGTTTAAACTAACGTGTGCTGCACGGGGCAGCTGTTGGTCGCTCCTGCGCTGATTCCCGCAGTAACGTTACTGCGGGTTCCGCTTACACCCCGGTGGCTCGTTACAGAGAAGAGGCAGGGAGCACTTTGCCCACCACTGATGTGCGGCTGTGCCGGGGTGGGAGAGGGCTGTGTAACAGCCCTGGGAGCGATGTCGGTCTCGAGGACAGTGAAAGAAGAGAGCTGCCTCCAGCTGTGGACACAGGAAGACTGTAAAGAAAAGGGACCTTTCTTCCCTGGGCCAGGAGAGGGCCTTGGACGAGACACTGGGGCTCGGAGGGGTGCCAGGAGACCGCCAGCCTTGTGGGCCGGCAGGAATCTGGGTTTACATTCATGTGAGCAGCAGTGAATGCGGGCTCCTGGGTGCTGGTTGGAAGGAGCTCCGCTCCCTGCTGGCCTGCCAGCAGCTTGGCAGTTCCTCCAAGAGCAGGACGGCTCTGGGGTGGCAGCACGTCTTGCTGTCCACACAGCTCTGGCTGGGGCTTGCCACGCGATAGCCGCACGGTGGGAGCGATGTGCGTGCTCCCGTACCCCCAGCAAAGCGTTCAGCACTGTCTGCCTGCTGTGGCCGTCCTGCCTGTGGACCTGGCTCAGGAGATGAGCTGCTGCTTTCTTTATTTCAGCAGCACGCAGGAGCTGCCTCCTCTTCTTCACCCTAGCTTTCTCCTTGGAAGCACCGGCCAAGAGGCTCCGGGAAAGGGGGAACATTTCTGACCCAACATCTCTGCATGCGGCTCCCAGCCATGCACCTGGTTTGCTCCTCAGTTACTCGCCGTAGCAGCAGTCCCCTGTCCCTGCGGTACGCAGCAAGGTCCTGTCGCCCCTCTGGCTGTGTGTGAGTACTGCTCGGCGTCTGCCTGCCCGCGTGCCAAGGCTGGGAGCAGGCAGCAGAAGCGTCGCCCATGGTTTGGAGCGGGGCTGCAGGAGCGCAGAGGGTGTCAGCAGCGGTGCAGGGACCCTCTCCGGCTCCGGGGGCTGTGCCAGCTCTGCACGGGCTAATTGCAGTTTAGATTTTGGTTCAGTTCTGGCATGCGGGGGGCAGTGATGGATGCATGATGAAGTGTGAGATTGCCCTCCTGTGCCCCCGCAGCCACCTCTCCCAGCCTCCCTGGGATGCAGCCAGGGTTTGCTTCTTACAACTCGTGCAGGCTGGGCTGGCCCCGGAGTTTGTTCCTCTCTCTGTTTCTCTTGGTGATTTTATTTATTGTTTCTGCCCTTTCTCTGGGGTCCGAGGGGATCCTGCTGAACTGCAGGGCTCTCGCTGCACTGGAGACTGCAGTACAATCAATACACGCTGTTTATTTTTTCTCGTGACTGACAGCTCCTTGCCTGCAGCCTTCTCTTGTTACAGCCCTAATGTGTCTTCTGGCAGGTTTCCTCCTTCTGAGTGATTTCTAAAGGAAGGAGCAATGAGGCTCAAGGAACAGCAGAGCTTTCCCTTCTCTCACGTTCCCTTCCCTGCCCCTGAGGTGCTGGAGTGGGGCCCCTGCCTGTGCAGGCAGGAGAACAGCAGAGTTGGTGTCCCGCTCCCAGGCTCCTGCATGCTGAAAAAGAGGAGTTGGAAGTGCCTGTGGGGCACAGTTGTGGTGGGTGCGTGGTGGTGGGCGGTGAGCAGCCAGCCCTGGTACAGTGCAGTCCTCGGAGACGTGGAGAGAGCGCTGCTGTTGGGGAAGGAGAGTGCTTTGCTCTCAGGAGGCACTGATGCGGTGCTCCCAGTTGGCCTGGCAGACTGGGTTTCCACTTTCCCAGTGCTGGAGGTGGGACTGGAAAACTGGAGCTGTAGGGACATCGATAAGAATTGTTTCAAGTGATGAAATGCGAGTTGTGCTTTGTCAGGCTGGACCCTGACCAGCTCTGCAGGGCCTTTGCTGCTCTTGGAGCTGCTGCTGCCAAGAATAATTTCACTCCGAGTGAACAAACACTTTCATGTACCCTGTTTCATATTAGTAGAATTAAAAAAAGACATTTTTGTATCTCCATCACTCCCTACTCTCTCTGCATTAGAGATAGCAAAGCTATGCTACCGTCTGATACGAGCCATTTATAGTTGAGGCCAAATTCATGGCTTGGTCTAATGGGGTGCATCATCCCAGGCCGGGGTCTGACCCTCTGCTCACGGGAGCTGCGGTTGATGGTGATGGAGCTATGCCACCCCCTGCATGTCCTCCCTGGGCATCCCGGAGTCGGAGCAATCCAGAGGGAAGCGCAAGGTGGCTTGGGGCTGCAGGAGAGGAGGATCTTGGAGGGGATGAGGCTGCCCATGCTGGCCTTCTCTTCCTGACTCCAGTGGCTGCTGGTGGCATGGTCTGCTGGTTGACACCCTGGGAGAAGGAAAGGCTGGCTGATGCTGCGGTGTTGCGTCGGGAGCAAGGATGCTGGGGCAAAGCTGGTCGTAGCTGCCAGCTGGTGCGTGCAGGCTCTTTGCAGGAGTCTCTGCGCTGTTCGGGGCGGTGCAGCTACGTCTAATTCTTGTGCTGGCAGCTCGCTGTGGCTGTGGGCAGGGTCTGGTGAGAGGGTCTGTGCCTGAGCTGGGCTTTCGGCACCGGCTGTCCCGGCCGTGGCAAAGTGCTGGTGAGTGGCTCGTGCCGTCAGCCTCTTGATGCTGGGACTGAGCAAGGGCAAGTGCAGGTTTAGCGCCCCGGGAGGATTTCTGCTGTTGTAAGCACAACATGGCTGAGAGCCGTTGAGTCCCCAATTAAACCCTGAAATCTGCCTTTGTTGTGTTCAACTTTTTCCCTCCCAGCCTGAATAACGCTTTCACTTCTGTGTTTTCTGGGAAGAGCCTTTGAAGTGGGCGGCTGGACGCTGGCTTGCGCTAGAGGTCTCCTGCCACGACTCGCCCGCGAGCAGACGTACCGGCAGTGCTCACAGGGAGGATGTGTTGGGACCACGTACGGCACGAAAGTAAAACCTCTCCCTGCGCTGTGCAGGAGTCCTGAGCACCGTCAGCCGCCCAGCCCCAGGATGCCCTCACCACCGGAGGGGAGCAGAAGGGAGAGCCTCCCGCTTGGCCGGTCGTGCATGGCGGGAAGGGTCATCCCTGTCCCCGCCCCTGTGGGCATGGATGTCCCAGAGGGGTGTGCAGCATCCCTGGGGATGCTCCTCACCTCCCACCCCGGCACCCAGGGGCAGGAGTCCTGGCACCGTGCTGCGCTGGATCCAGCACCGCGTCTCGGCAGTGCTGGCGATGTTGCAAGCAGAGCTGAGACAATGCCTGGCTGGAAAGGGCTTTCCTGGTTTTCTGGGTGGTCCTGGCTGCAGCTGGCCACCAGTGCTGCTGAGACGGCAGAGAATGGGGCTCCTCTGCCATCACCTCTCTCGTGCTGTGGCTGGGAGTTGGCTCCTGGTCCTGTTGGTGCTCCTGTTCATGGAAAAGTTCATGGTCTCTCCGCAGCCCCCAAGGATGCCGTCTGCCTATGGGTGCTCGCAGCAGAGGGAGCGAGGGCCTTTCAGCGTGAGCGCGTCAGCCAGCGTCTTCAGGACCACAGTGGATGCTTCGGTTCACAGGAGCTTGGGTGAAAGTGGAAGATGTTGAGCGTGTTAGGTGAGGAGATGCGATTGCAATTTAGTGAGGGAGCACAGGTTTGATGCGAGATTGTGCTGGAACGCGCGTGTACCGCCTGAGAGCGACGGGGAGGACGGGCTTGCGGTTGGCATGCTTCCTCTGCAGGGCCGCAGAGTCGCTGCAGCCCGTGGGGTGGCGTGGGTTGAAGCTGCAGCTGATGCCGTGGCCGATGCGGGGGCAGTCCTGCGGCCGTGGTGCAGGCAGGCTGCAGCTGCTGGGCTGGGAAGGCCGCGCACACTCGCGCGCTATGAATGATCCTCCAGGTCTCTTCCTGGGGTCAGCCCTCTCCTGGCAGCAGCAGCTGAAGGTTTAGTCTGTGTAAGCAGGCACATCCTGGCATCTTGGAGGCAATTTCGGCTTTTCTCCTTGGTGCTGAGACGGATTCGGCGTGGCGCGGGGGAGCGGGAAGGCCAGGGCTCCCAGGGAGGAAGCTGTTTGCTTTGGCAGCTCCGTCAGGTCCTGGAGCCAAGACTCAATCCATCCTGCTTGAGCCTTTCCCCCGGTGCCTGCCCGCGGCTGGGGTGGAGGTGTTCCCGGGCCCGGGGGGATGCCAGGCGAGCCGCAGAAGTGGCAAGTCGCACGATGGTCCCCCCTGCCAAATCCTTTATGTTTTAAGAAAGCCGCAAGCCAAGGGGCTGCCTCCCGCTGCGGGGTGGTGTGCTCTCAGAGCTGGGTGTGCGAAGGTGCCCTCGGACGCCACTTTTCTGACGTGTGTGGAAAATGCCAGAGCCGTGTGTCTGGCCCCGCTGCTGTGAAACATGGCTTTTGTGCCCGGGAGTCCCACCTGGAAAGCAGGTCTGAGCTTAAGGAATGTAGCCCAAGTAGGGGAGCAAGCGGGGGCCGGGGAGCCCGGCCACTGGCAGAGGGGTGAAGGCTGAGCAGTGATTGTAATGCCTTTTTTTTTGGCTCGTGTCACTGCTTAGTCCACAGCAAAGCAGCTGAAACTCGGAAAATGCAGCCAGGCTGCATTTTACCTGGGTAGCACTGCCAACTCCCTCTGCTGATGATGAGGAGGGCATTGTTGCTGGGAAGAGCGGAGTCCTACGGAAACTCTTCTGCAGCCCTGAGCAGCCTCCTCCTTGGTCCTCCTTGGCGTTACCTGATCTTGGCTCTGTGCGCCGCTTTGCACCAGTGAGATTTGGATGAGTTTTTAGTTCACGTCTGCGTTCATGGTTCACCTGGGCAGCTCCCATGCTCCCTGAACCTGCATCGCTCTCTTGCGAACAAATAACTGCTGCTGTGCAGGGAAGGGAGCTTGTGTGAGCTCCTACGGCGCAGGTTTACCAGAGCCTCTGTGTCTTCCATAGACTGTGATACTTGGAGTAGAACAGCACCTCCGCTAGCCGCCAGATTGTTTTCTTCCTCTAGCAACAAGGGTCTAAACTTGCTACGATCACAGCAAAGCAATTTGCAAACAAGCCATTTTGAAAATGTCTCTTATTACTGGTACTCTACCATTCCTCCTGCACTGGCAGCCACTGTGCTTAGTGCAAGAGTTCAAAGTCAGAACGGATAAAGAAATTGAGGCTCACATTGAGGGATTGTGCTGCTTCTGCCCAATTAATGTCATGGAGCTTAGAGCTGCCTGAAAACTACTTGCTTCATTTTCCAGATTTGTTGCAAATTGATCTGGTTCAGCGTCTTTAGCTCCTTAAAGCTGGAGTCTCTTTAGCTCCTCTAAACATCCTGAATTTGGAAAACAGATGGAATGAAAATTTCACTTAGGTTTCCAGTGCTGGATTACTTTCTTGTACTGTAACAGTATAACACGACAGGGCTCTTGGCAAACACAGCAGGCGTTTTTGGCACACGGGCAGATAAATACCATTACTTCTGTTGCCAGTGCAGTGGCTGGGAGCATGAGGGTAATACAGAGACTCTGCTGCCTTCTCAGGATTGTCGTCGTGCTGTCCTGCTGCCATTCATGTCTGGAATGGTGAGCAGCGCTGCCGTCCAGAAAGCAACGTGTGTTCATTGCTACAAGTTCCAGCAGAGCAAGACTTCAAGGAACGATGCTGCGGGGACCCGTCTCCCTGCCAGAGCCGGAGGCTCCTGCATGCCGTCTGCTGCACACACTCTGAGAGTCAAATGAGAAAGGACAGCAGACAATTAATCACCTATCCGAACGCTATTTATCTGCAGCTCTGAAGTAAACTCCCAAATGATGGAAATATGTTAGTAATTTTTGGCCATATGTGCTTTTCCCCAAAAATGAGGCAGAGCCAAATGGCACAGAAGCGATACTTTAATGTACAACACATTTTCATCATTTTTCCCATGTATGCTAAATTCCTCTTCATAGTCGTGGCAAAGGAACATTAATTTTTTTTTTATTTTTATTATTCAGGTTGTGATTAACTCAGGAAAATGCCGAACCCAAAGAGGAAAATATTTTCCATGGAAGTTGTGTTGGATGCACTCCCCTTTTCCTGGGGAAGGTGCAGACACGTGGCAGCTCCACGCAGCTCTGCCTCCTGTGTGTGGGTCCTGTAGGCACGGCTCTTTGCTGGGGGAGCAGTGAAGCTGCTCAAATGTAGAGGTGTTCCGTGCTTGGAAACTTGTTTCGCAGGCACCTGAGGGCCGGGAGTGACTGCAAACAAATGCTTGAGAAGCCAAGTTGACCTTTTAAATGGCCCTTTCAAGAGTCTCTCCCCGGGTCTAGAGCAGGGAAATCACCTTGTTTACTCAGCTAACATTTTGCTAGCAAAGAGCGTATCGCCAGCTGAACAAGTCTCCCTCTCAAATAAAAAGCTCCTGGGGTGCTTTGCTGGAGGGAAGGGAAGGAGAGCTGCCGGCATTTTACCTCGATGCTCTCCCGGGCGCTTGGAAGGGAAGGAGAGATGTTGGTGTTTTACCTCGATGCTCTCCCAGGCGCGGGGATGACTCTGCTTGAGGCACAAGGGTTTTTGGGTTGCCCCCTTGCCCCCAGGCTCGCTTAGCGAAGGCTTTGTGCCAGTGAAGGCTGCTCAGGAGTCGTTTTGTTTTTTTCCCCTCTCTCTGGCTTGTTTTTCAGCTCTTAAGATGACCATAAAGGAAGTGAAGAAGGAGAATGGGGACAAGATGATCATCCCACGGAAGAGGAAGGCGCTGAAGCTGGGGCCCATCCGAAAGAAGAACCTGAAGAAGCTGGTGCTGTTCCTGAAGAACGGGGCCGACTGCCCCTGCCACCAGCTGGACAACCTCGGCCACTACTTCCTCATCATGGGCCGCCAGGTGAAGACCCAGTACCTGCTGACAGCCATCTACAAGTGGGACAAGAAGAACAAAGAGTTCAAGAAGTTCATGAAGAAGATGAAGTCTCCCGACTGCCCGACGTTTCCATCCGTCTTCAAGTGATGCGGTGGGCAGCAGGAGAGCCGCCGCCTGGACCTCGCACAGCCCGGCACGGCAGCTCGGTCTCACTCCTCTGCAGCGGGGATGCTGGAGCCGAGCCCTCCTGCTCCTCCTCGTGCTCCTCGGAGCTTCCCTTGCTGACCCCAGCCCTCCCACCTCCCCGCTGCTGGCATTTGCCTGATCGCCCGGGCGTGCGAGCGTGACCTGCGTGCACCAAACGGTCGCCGAGGCCACGCGCGATTTACAGCCGCAATATCCAAAGACCTCTTGCTGTACAGATATGTACATTCATTGAAACAGCAGCTATCAGGTAAAGAGGGCAAGCGGAGGGGTGTGAAGTTATGTCAAGAGATTACACGATTGCAGAAAGGACCCTTGTGACCATGTTACTCCCGTCTTTGTGGCTGCAGGATCGCCCTCAATCAATTCCTGTTTTAACCAGAGCCGGCCAATTAGAAAAGCATCCCATCCTCGCGATAAAAGTTAATAAACAAGTAGCGGGGAACCTGTTACAAACTATGATAAAACCTCCTAATAGCTAATTGCCCTCACTGTAAAAAAAATCCCATTGTAGTCTAAACCTGCTTAGTTTAAGCCTTGAACCCTAGGGTCCTTGTGATACCTGGATCGGCTGGGTCGGGGAGTCCTCCCTTCACAGCACCTCTTGTAACGTGTCACTGGGATGCCTGCCCTGGCCTCTGCTGAGCTGGCTGAGCCCCGCGAGCCCGGCGCCATGCTGCTCCTTGTCCGGCCCTTGAGTCCCTCACGGCCCTGCCCGGTTCGATGGTGCAGCAGCCCCACCACGGCCGCGGGGTGGATCCCCGGCCGCAGCGGCGTTCAGCTGAGCGTTCCCCACCCTCACGCCTCCCACGGCAGAGTTCCCCTGCGCGCGTGGCCGGTGCTGCTTGGGCCCAGGCGTGGAATTCAATTTTAGCCACGTGCAAACGCATCCCGTTTGTTGGCCAACCCAGCAGCCTGGGACTCCCCGTTGGGGGAGAGCTCGCGGCCAGCTCCTCCAGCTTGTGTCACTCCCTAACTTTACCAGTGATATTTTTATAGCTTCTTCAGGCTGCTGGCAGAATACCAGATTGCAGAAGGCTGAGAACTGGTCCCTGTGGAGCGCCACGGGAAATGCATCGTCTCCGTCTTTCCCTCTTTGCAGTCGCTGTGGGACCTATCAGTTTCTAGGTTTTTGTCTGTTTGATGTGTGACAACTTGGCTTTGTATCATTATGTTTTTGGTTGTTTTTTTTTCCTTAATCAAAATGTCATGTTAGTGTGAGGTCAAATAGTTTATGAAAGACGAAGAATATTGCATCCAAATGATTACATTTATTGACCAAGCTGAAATTCATTATTCCATTAATTGGACAAGTTCTCTTTTCCATAGACCCGTATTGTTCCACATTAATTACACTATCGTGCTTCCATTCAGCGTTCTCATCAATCACGGTTACTCTAAGGAATGAATATCTTGCTATCTGAGATAATCCTCTTGTGTTGCAGTTAAGTGGAATAACAAATCCTCATTTTTGAGGTTTCAACCAACTCGACTCAAAGCTGGTAAATTAATTATTCTTTAGCTTGGGAGTGCTGTTTATTCCCCACATGGGGACAGAGCCGCGAACTTGATTGTTGAAGAACCCCGTGAAGAAGCCGAGCGCACTGAGGAATGATGTTTCACAGCTAACAGAGAGATGGATTTAGGACGTGAACTCTATAGAAAGTCCCACTAGGTTGTCTTAGACCACCATTTGTAGTAGTGTTGTTTCCTTGATGCAAAATTACTCATTGTAGATAATGTGCTTTATCAGTGAATTAAAGAAATAAATAAACCGTAGGCTTTAACGTCACAGATTGATGAGGTGAAGTGATGGGGAAGGCTGACAAATCCAGCCTTGTTAGAAACAGGTCGTGACCCAGAGTCGGGACATGTTGAGCTGAAAGGCTGGTTATCTTGGAGCACCGACAGCAGCCGGCGAAGCCCCGGCTTTCCTTCCACAGCCAGGCGGCAACGTGGAACAGAAATTGGGTTTTGCGTGAGAGAGAGACACGCTTAAACATGTAATTGGGCTGGGCTTTTCATGCTGTCGCCCAGGCTGCTTGGTGGGTGTCCTGTTGGCCGCCTCTAGAAACCTGCTGTGTGACGGGGGCTGTTGATTTGCTATTTTGAAAATACATATTTCATCGGGAAGCGTCAAATCAAAGAGTAAACCAGTTCACCTAGAGCCACTTTCAGCCCTTGGCAGCCTTCGCTGCTCAGAAAGCCTGCTTTCCGCCAGTGGATCTTGAGCCTGAAAGCCTGGATCCGGAGGCGGGCGAAATGAACGGGGCAGTGGCCTGTTTGCCTTTCTTCCAGTACAGCGCGTGAAATGATGCACGTCAGCTTGTTAATACCGCTGGTGCTTTTTCCTCCACGAGTAGCTCAGCAAAACTAGTAGCCAGAGAGCGCCCGTGAGCGATGCGTTTTGTTCTTTGCGACGGTTTTGTGCCTCGTCTCACGGATTTGGCCCAGCCTGCCCGAGAGCCCCTGCCTGCGGGCACTCATGCCAGCTCACAGCACGGGGAGGCGAGGAGCCACGGCCCGGGACATGCGGCAGACGTCACGCGAGGACGGTGCAATCCTTCAGACCGCGTCCCGGGGCTGAAGAAACGCCGCACCTTGGAACTACCCGTGTGAAGAACAAATTATCACTGTACTTACCCACTTAAAGCATAATATTATTGTATATTACTCGTTGCTCTATCGGTAACTTCAGACACCCCCCTGACCCTGTATGGTTGTCCTTGAAAAAGCTGCTGAGCAGATTGGCACATCGTATTTCAGACATGGTGTTTTGGACGTTTCCGTGTACCTGGAAAGTAATTTTACCATTCTTTTGCCAAACTGCTCAGTGATCTGCCAGCTATTCCTGCGTGGATCCAGCAGGTAGGGTGACGGGTCGTCACTCCGCTTCCCTCGTGCTCTCTTGGTCTGTGGAGGCTTTTGATAAAAATAACAGCACTAAAAGAAATGCGTTTGATATAACATCAGGTTGTAAGCAGTTAAGGTATCTTTACATTTTGTTTTAATGTCATTTTAGATAGTTAATTTAGAAAGTGTGGCCGATGAGAGGGGACTGTGTTTCTGTTTGGAAGTTTTGAGAAAGAGAAAATGTAAAAGACCGGTGAAAATCAGCAGTGTAGAGAACAGCTTTCTCTGGGCAGCGAGTGAAAGCATGAGGCTTTTTATTACTGTAGCTGGCATGATTTTTTTTATTTCTATGAACATTCTTACACCTTTTAAAGGCTGACAGATACAACGATGAGCAGTATGAAGGCTAATGCAGGCTCATACTCTAGAAAAGAAATCTGGCGTGGAAGCACATGCTGAATGTCTGGAAATAGGAGCTTTTTCCCTGTCCTGTCACTTCAGGGGGAGCTTGGTTGCAATGAGGAGGTTTGGTGGGTGATACTCTGAAATTGCCACCTCACGGAAAGGTGAACGTGGAGTCAGTAGGAGAGAGGTACGGTAACACCAGCGCCGGCACCGGGAGGAGACGCCGGCACCGGGAGGAGACCCCATGCACGCTCGTGAGTTTGGAGGAAAATGGGGTCTGGTGTTTGCAGTGCGCATCGCCCGGCCCCGGTGAACGCTCCCTCTGCAGAGGCATGGACGTGTACTGCATGTTTAGGTGACTGCTGCACTGGCGGAGCAGAAGCAGATCCATTTCCAAGAGGAGAGGCTTTAAGAGAAAACGTCCAGCGAGTTTCATGCTGCCCAGAATACATCTTTGTCTCCGTTAGGAAACATTGCTTAGTAGCACCGGTGGGTTTAATTCAGGCCCGCAGTGACGAGCTTGACTCTGCAAAATCGGTGTCGGCTTCCGCTTCTCTGACGTGCATAAAAGTTCAGCCACCGTGAAAATGTTCACTGCTCCTGTTTTATAACCAACAAATTTCGGCAGCGTGTTCACGTGACATTATTTTAGCAGTTGTTGATGTTGTGACTCACATGTATTTTCAAGTCTAAGATCGGTTCTGTTTTTTCTAACGCTTTTTCTTCCATGTATCAATATTCACGTAACTAAAATTGCCGGATAATCAATTACAGTGTGATTCCCCCACTCCCTCTTTTCGCAAAGAGACGCTGTTTTCTCACCGGTGTTGGTGCTTTCGAGGGTTGCTGCAGGGTGACTGCTTTGCGGGTGCGCTGGGGTGAGACGCCGGGGGGCTGCTGGTGGTCCCACAGGGCTGCACGTACTGCCTGCTGACGGCAGCGATGCTCTGGGCACGGCACTGCTGTGGTGCTAAGATCAAGACTATTGATCCTGTTCAGGGACATCGCCATGCGGACTTGTTGGCATGTTCTGCTCTTGCATTCGGCTCAGTTGCCTTTTCAGTATGATTTACGCGAGGGAGCCTTCGGCCATTCAGCCTTTCTTGTTACTGTCCTGTTCTCTTTGACTTCATGCCAGTGAAAAGTATTGGGGCTTCACTCTGCCCAGTGCTAAAGTTTCAGTTTATTGAAGGAAGACTGCCGTAGCTTTTCAATAATAAGATGTTGGGGCAAAGTCTGGAGGTTGTTGAGTTCACAGGCGCCCGTAGACCCAGCGGTGATGGACGGTGCCTGTGGATACCCTCCCTGTCTGCAGACAACCGGTGACGCTGCCAGAGCCTCCCACGGTCCTGAGCCCAAAACAGCATCCTGCCCCACACCGGTATGTCCATACAGCTGTAACTTTCAGGACATGGGGAAAGGAAGATGCTTTTCACGGGCCGAGCCTCAAACTCCCCAGTGATCCATCCTTGCTGCGGGAGCCAAGACCAGCAGACTTTGTCTTACGACGCAGCCTGCCGCTCATCAGGTCTCGCAAGAGGTCTGGGGGATGCGAGAGCTGTGCAGGGTGGGTTGTGCAGGGCTGGGAACGAGGGGAGCCCCGCAGTTAAGAACTGTCGCCGGGCAGAGCTTTGGCACACGCTGGCGTTCAGCACGTTGCTGTCGCTGCGGCGCGGCCGTGCGGAGTGCGGGGTCGTGGCGCGGTGGGGTTGCGGTGGCTTTGCCTCTCTGGCTGCACGCTGCCTCATTTCAGCGGAGCAGCCAAGAGGGGAGGAAGGCGCTTGGCTGAGCTGGCGGGGAGGGCCTGGGGCTGCTGAGGAGCGCAGCGGGATGCAGGCAAGCGGGTGGAGGGGAGGCAGGTTCCCCCTCTCGCCTAGGGTCCGCGCCGTGCACAGCTTAGGGAAGAGGGAGCTGCGCATCCTTGCCCAAAGGCGGTCTTCCTGAAACAACGTGGACAGTCTGGGTAGCGAGTAAAGTGTTCCTCAATGCATTGGGGCTTGCCGGTTTGCTTTACTTTCCCCAAAAGTCCTTGGCTCCTGGGCACTGCACCAGAAGGGGAGGCACTGCCGAGCAGGACCAACATGTGGGAGGAGGTCGATGGAGGCAAGCGGGGGCAGGAGGGCAGCGAGGGACGGGGTTCACACGGGTGCGGGGCACAGCCCAACACATCCAGTCTGTGCGAATGCACCAGTGGGTATCGGGAATAAAAGGGGCAGAGGGGCTCGTCTGCGCCTGGCAGAGCTCTGCTGTGAGTTAAGGGCTTTGCTTTCCTCTTTTGCCTCGGAGATGCGAGGAGAACAGCTCAAGCTACACGCAAACCATTTCTTGAAGGGCAAATACTCAAACTACAACCGTGATGGAGCACATACAGGCGCACAGGCCCCGCTAAGGAGCGCTGACGTGCAAGCACCTCAGCGCAGGCACAAGCACGTAAGCAGAGCAAGAAGACCTTGCTGTTTGTGGGAACCTCTTGCAAGGGCAGAGCACTGCTTGCTTTTCTCACCGTATTTTGATGAAGAAATCTCTGCTTGATTTACTTTCTTTTAAACTTGTTGTTGATATAAACACATTATGGCTTCTGTTTTCTCTCTTCTGTGATTGGAACAACAAACCCCTCAATAAAATCCCTTTTTTTTTTTTTGAAAATTGTTTTTATTACTGCCTTTTTCATATCAATTGCGTTACTCATTCCATGTGGTGCTGACATCCCAGGGCCCCAGTGTATTGTCTCCTTGTGAGGCACGTATCTTGCCACTGCTGTCTAGCAAGAAACGATGTAAAAGTTTACATCTTAGATCCACAATGTTGGAGACAGAAAAGCCTACTGTCAAATTACTACTGCTGGATTAGAGTATTTTATCGGTATGGTTGTTCCCCACTAAATATCCCTGTTGTACACCAGCTAGCTGAAGCTCATTTTAGCATACACGAATGCAAAGAAGGGAAAGCGGTGAGCCCCTTGTAGCAAGCTACATTGCCTGCAGGCATTGCCTTCCTGCTACCTTCTAGAGAACATTTGCCGTAGCTGCAGCTGGTTGCAAGGAGAGCAGGCACGCTTCCTGCAAAGCTCCTGCCCTCTTCAGCGAGCCAGTCCTGGCTTCAGCTCTCAGGTTATTTTGATCAAAGTAATTTCAAATCAAAGAATGGCCAAGTGGTGTGAATGCCTTGCAACCTGGGCTGGGTCCCAGGGAGGGTTGGTAGCTCAGGGGACCCGGCGAGCTCTCTGTCTGCAGTGCTTTCAGCTCGAGGTGTTGGCGCAGCAGTCTTACCGCTATGAGAGCACGTAGTCGGTGCCTTTGGTCTGCTGCTTG